>CM050213.1:7272500-7317500 GCA_027475355.1 Coilia nasus
ATATTGTGTATGATAAGGTCAGTTATTAGTAAATACATGCATTTAAATCACTCTTTTTGAATAATAAGGTCTTACACCCCATTGGGCTGTATAGTATGGATTGTTCTGGAACTAACTGTGCAGGGCCACAGCCTCCTTTGCATGCTCTTGAGCAGTGGCCAGTGTGACAGCTTCCTGGCAGGGTGTCCCCCTGCATTCTGTAATTATCTCATAAGGTATGTGGTAGAGCGAGAGTTACCCACAATGCCCCTCAGCATTCCAGGCCCCCGCTGGCTTGGGGGGGAAACACTGTGGCCTCTGTCCTGCGTCTCTACGGCAACCGCATCTCACTTTTACCCTCTGGATTCGGCCCAGCATTCTTAAATAAAGTGACCTGATCAGGTTTTTGGAATGGGCTTCTCCTAGACAGCCCTCTTGAACTCCATGGTGAAACAACACCGCGTTACATAATCAAAAGTCTAACAATGAATGACGCTCTTATATAAGAGATATAATTACGTGAATTACTCAGTGTCAAAACTAAGAAGTCGTTTTTGAAGCGACGAAGAAACTGCAGTTCAAACAGACTCACTGTATCTTGTTGCAGCCTCCACGAAAAGTCCCCTGCTCCATCACACGCTGCCTGGGTGTTTACAGAGCTGTGCTTTGTGTGTGGTAACCTTATCTTGACACAGTGAGTAAAAACAGAAGTGAAGAATAGGGACAGACTGATTGCTCTGTGGGCATCCCTTTTTGTTCCCCGTATGAGCAATGTATATCTGTCTGGGCTGTATGGCAGAGCAGGCTGATTAGGATCTAGCATATATTTCATCTGTGAAATATGACTTATTTTAGTGTTTAGAACTTAACGTCTTAGCAATCACTGTATCGCTGGTGCTACGACTCACTGTGACTGAAAAAAACATAACTACAACATTACAACAATACTACAACATTACAGAAAGTCTTTAGTAACACATTACAAATTGGTCATAGCAACAAAGTTATAATAAAGGTGTATCTTAAAAGGCTAGCACACCTCACCGCCTTCCTACACCCTGCCACCCGACATACTCATTTGGTTGTGCTGAGGGTTGTGCTGTGATGGTGGATAGGAGAAGGGTAAGCGGGGGCTGTCTGCAATCCATCTCTCCCCCCACATCGACATCTGGAGAAGAGGCGAGGGGGGCAGGAGTGCTTTTGATGATGATGAATAAGTCTAAACTTTCAGTGTTTGCTGTCTGACATCTGCCTGTGCTACCTGTGGCTGGTGCCTTGACTGGGGAAGGCAATACACCACGGTGAGAATCCCAATAAACACATACGTAGGTACCCAGAGGGCAGCCGCAAGCTGGCGAGAAGTGGCCACACATCACATTACGGTTTAATGGATGGAAAACAAAGAGCCTGTTTGGTTTGGAGCCGAGATCACAGCGCCAGCTCCTCAGGGGGGTCAATCTGACTTGCCGCCTCCACAGCACACTGCAGTTGGACGCATCTCTTCCTGAAAGTGGAATACTTGGCCCCTTTATTTTATTTTCCTAAGTTTTTCCACCCAAGAACAGTGGTTGAAGGGAAATTTAAATCCATCTTTTAAAGTGTCAGTGTGTCCAGATTGTTCCATCTCCACATGACAAAGAGGAAGCTCTAAAAGACATTTGATCCGCTCTCATTAAGAAATCTCTGACATTTTAAAGTATCTGTCAGCTTTTTCAAAAACAATCAGTCTCCTTGAGTTACTTTAAGAATGTTAAGTTTAAAGTGCCTGCTGAAAATGAAAAGTGCCATGAGAGACATCACAAAGGACTGTAAGCATCAGGTTTCCGAAATCTCAGTCACCAGAGAACTTCAGGACTGAGACACGGACTCAGCGGACACAACAGTAGAGATCATTTTACCTCTTTACCGGGCTTAGCTTAGAGTCAGAGAAAATTATAGGTCAAACTTTTACTGAAGGCCTTACAGTATTGTTGTTTTTTTAGTACAACAGCATTAGGCGGTTTAATTTTTTTGTGTGTGTAGCAAATGACCCTCCTGAAAGGTAGCAAGTATTTGAGAATGGTTTGCAAGAGGATTAGCTAAAACAACCACGATGGAAATGGCCAGATATGTCCTCTCACGCAGGCTTTCAAGACATTAGTGAATCGCTGATGCAGAAACTCCCACACAATGACTCTGTCAATAGAGGATAATAGCTTTACAGAAAACAGTAATTCAGTCACTTAAAGCTGGTTACATTCAAATAGCATGGCTTTCAGGATGGGATGACATTGCACGTGATAGATTAAGTAAAAGGGTAATTGTATTTTTTCCAGGGTTATGGTTGTGAGCTTCCTTTATGCGCACAGATAAGGCCATTCCAACTTAAACATCTCTGACCGCCTGTGCATGCGGAGTTGGATGGACATAATGCCCCCTCTCTACCCCACTTCCGTCTAGCTCTGTCTCTTTGTGCATTGATGAATGTGGCCTTCATCCAACATTTTTGTTGACACTTTGTCTTCTGTGGGGAAGGTCTTGTCTTGCCTTTCAAACCAGGGGCTGCACCATTTTTCCCTCTTGGCAACCAAGGACTTCCAGCAAATTCCATCCTGGGCTGCCTTTTGTTGGGACTGAAAAAACCCTCCCGAGGAGATGGACGGGGAGCCTCCGTCTCTCAGGGTGCATCACATTCGACGGAGACGTGGCTTTGTTGTTGTTTGTGGTCAGATGTTCCTTAGAAGAGCTGCCATTCAGCAGCATGGTAATTAGTGCGACAGAGAAGCATGGTCAGGAAAGGCCTGTCCAGGTTGCACAACCCCACTTTCATCATTGGGAGAGGCTTGTTTTTCCTCCAGGGGAGGTCATAAATCCTTCCTTTGACATGCGGCATTTACTCAGAATCCGCATTGGAAGAAAGAAAGACCCAGATTTTTTTTTTCCGCCGTTCTGCACCAAATGTTGTAACAAGCTGAGGCAGATAATTTTGGTCGGCTCGCTCTTGCTGCTTTTAAAGGATAGGTTTGCACACTTCCACATTCCGAA
Organism: Coilia nasus; assembly: GCA_027475355.1. Lineage (NCBI taxonomy): Eukaryota > Metazoa > Chordata > Actinopteri > Clupeiformes > Engraulidae > Coilia > Coilia nasus. The sequence continues at coordinate 7,275,504 of CM050213.1, forward strand.
ACGGAGGAATTTCACAGGTATTTACATAGGAATGTCAAGTCGCAGTGGACTGTGAGAGTTAGTTGGGGGTACTTATGGAATTTAGGCATCAAGTGCCTGCCCAGTAAATGTGCATTCATGTTCTTGCCAATGTCAGAGGTAGACAAATCTCTCTCTCTCGCTCTCTCTCTCTCTCTCTCTCTCTCTCTCTCTCTGTTTTTGCATGTGTTTTAGAAAGCAAGAATAGAAAGAGAAAAACCTTGGCACATATGCTCTGTCTTCCAAGATGCACTCAGACCAGAGACTGGTTGGATTGAAAATAGACTTTATTGAAGCAGCACAGGAAGAATCTGCAGCCACTCAGAAAGGTTCAGTCGGTCACGATGAAAAACAAAAAATCTCATTTCCATCTTGGTTTCAGACCGACATTATCTATGCCAAAGTAGTTTTGTCCGGTTCGCAAACTCTAAGCGAGCTGGGCAAAGCCCACTCTGCCATTGCCTTGGTCAAACACAGAGTAGAATTGCCTAAGGAACACGTCACCCAGGATCCAGTAGGGCAGGCCGTCCCTGTAGCTCTCGTGAGATTGCTTGATCCCGCTCCTGCAGTACGGGTTCCCATCTGAATCTTGCTCCTGTGCATTCATCCGGACAAAACGTGTTTTTAGCGGCCATGGTCATAGCATTTAAGTGGGTTTAGTGCATTCCCGTTTCTCAGTTAAGAAAAAGCAAAGCATGCAGTGTGTTCAGCACAGATGTGGCCTAAAAAACTGCACAATAACCTAGTGTTTACCCCAGAAGCCCAGCACTCCAGCACTCTAGCACTTACCTGGAGCACGTATGCAGATGGGGGAAGGTGAAAGTGGCCTCCGTTCATGATGAAGGTTAGGGTTGGCCTGCTGCTCACAATGCTGCAGTCAAACACATACTACAAAGAAGGGGAGAGAGGCAAACAGGGGCCCAGTTACTCAAGCATGTTTGCATTTCACAGTCAGTTAGATTTTAACCCTCATGGGTCACTGGGAGACTATGGACGTTACACAATTTGGTTTACAGCTATCGTGTTGCCAAGTGCAGTGGAACAGTTCATGTGTTGGTGTGAAAGGTACGGGGACAGCTATTTAAGAGTTTGGTAGTGGATGTAGGTGAAATCTGTCAGATTAAAGCGATACTATGCAATTTTTGGTTACAAGGCTCCCCTACAGGCCAGGATTAAATGTTGGTTGAGGGATGTATGTTGCATGTATGCATATAGTAGTAGTAATACAGCTCTAATTTAATTAAGAGACCACTGTAAAGTTATTAGTTTCTGTAATTTCGCTATTTATAGGTATGTGTGTGAGTAAAGTGAACATTTTTGTTTTATTCTGTAAACGAAACTACTGACAACATTTTTCCCAAATTCCTAATTCAACTGACACTGCAAAGGAATAGCTGTTATACATGTAGAGATGCTGATTTTAGGAAAAACTGCAGTGGTCTCTTCATTTTTTCCCAAGATGTAGGTGAAATCTGTTAGATTAAAGCGATACTGTGCAACTTTTGGTCAGTTCTCTTACAAGACTTCCCCCCATGCGCCAATATTAAATGTTCACTGCCAAATGTTCACTAGCCACTTAGTTATCAAGCAACAGACCAAAACGTCAAACAAACCCCTGTGCAAATAGTGATTACCATAGTCAGAGCACAAACATGCACAGAAAGGATAAATCATTCCAGTGTTACTTACAATCACTGTTGGCTAGCTGGCTCTGTCATGATCAAACTGCATGTCTACATGCATAGCTAGCAACTAGCCTGCCATGCCTGAGACTTGTTAGCCCATGGGTGCTGACCCTGCACAAGCCAACTTGCAAGTGTGTTTTTTTCCCCTACAGACCACAGGGGTGGCCGAGAGAATGTTTATTTGCCCCGTAATGAGTCATTTAACCCTCTTTCGACTTATGGAGATGATTCATTAACCTCGACCATGTTGCATGGTGTCGCTTTAAGAGGCAGTGATATATAAAATATGACTAGCGCACCGGTTACCAGCATATTTATGCCTGTGTTTACTATGTGCCTCAGCCTTCCATGGCATTGTATTGACTGAGGATTGTATGTTGCATATATGCATATAATAGTAGTAGTATATAGAGCTTTTGTAATGACTCAGAAAAATATTTAGTGAATTTACAGCTATGGAAAAAATAAAGAGACCACTGTAAAATGATCAGTGATTCTCTGATTTAACTATTTGTAGATATATGTGCACATGAGTGAAGTTAACATTTTTGTTTTATTCTGTAAACTACTGACAACATTTCTCCCAAATTCCAAATTCAACTGACACTGGAAAAAATATGTCATACTGTCATACATGTGGAGATGCTGATATTAGGAAAATTTGCAGTGGTCTCTTAATTTTTTCCACAGCTCTATTTGATAGTAGTAGTATTTTAGTGTGTGTGTGTGTGTGCATGTGCATATTGCGGTGTGGCTTAGAAAAGAAATAGCCTACATGGCCGCTGTCATCCTTGTAGGCGCCCAGCATGCTATGAAGTCCATCCACATACTGAGGGGGGGCCTCCAACATCGAGGTGCCGGTGTCCACGATAGCAGAGCAGCCAGTGTTGCACCAGCCTGTAACCTGGTGGTTCACCTCAAACCTGTGGAGAAGGTCTGCGAAGGTCATTGGATGCAGTGGCTATGGATAGGGCTGAGCGATATGGCCCAAAACTGATATTATGATATTTCTGGGCTGACTGGATATATTCAATATATATATTGATATTTCAAAAACAGAATGAGCAAAATGTTTCATGTTAAGTTACTTAAATTACATTACACTTAGCAGACGCTTTTATCCAAACGAAAAGAGCTGTGCAAATGAAAAAGTAAACAGTAACACACGCAAGGGCACAGCTGAGCGATCCAAGAAAGCTCTGGCTGTCTGAACAGTGTGAATACATTACAATAAGTGGTTTTGATAAAGTGGTATTGCAGCATTGAAAATATATCAATATGGCGATATAGTGTGAAATACATATCTCCTTAAAAATATATATCGATATTACCCACAAATATGTCGATATTACGATATCACTCAGCCCTAGCTATGGAGTCATGAGGTCATCATCTGTGCATTGTGTGGAAGGCCAAGTGTTGAAGGCCAAGTGCTGAGCATATCACAACTATAGACTACGTGCGACTCAGGGTGTGTCATAGGAGAGCTGTATTTAGAGTAGCATGGCTTAACACCAGTCACCAGTGCCTTACCCCTCAAACACCAGCTGCCAGTGGCTGTCCTGTGCCACAGGGACCCAATGGATCTCCCCTTGATAATGAGAGGGATCAGTACCTCCAAACACAGCCTCACTGCCCCGCGCAGAGTTCCTGGAACATAAAGTGACAGGGATGTAATAAGTACTTATACACCAACTGACTACAACTGAACAGTCAGTTTTCCAAAATATGCAAAAATGAAGTTGTTTTAATAATAATTTCCAAGTAAACAAGCTGCAATTGGAATATTATTATCAAGTAAAACATACCAAGCCAAAACCATCAAATTGGAGGTACACTGATGATGAAGCTTATCAAAATGATGTAAATATATTTCTGTAAATTCATTGCAATTGGAGTTAGAGGGTTTTGCATCTGAACTATAAAGTGTAACTGTATTATGAATAATCTGACACAGTGTATATATACAGTGTACATATATAGAAAATATATGTTTGGACTGGACCTTCTCAGACAGAATGCAAAGACTGACTCCAACTGTAATGTCTGTAAATGTATTATTAGTAATAAGTATAGTAAGACGAGATATCGAGTATAACGAGATATTGTATTATTGTATTGTACTATTATCATCCACACACACTAAACTATTGAAAATACGTGTTTGTACTGGACCTGCTCAGATAGAATGCAAAGACAGGCTCCTCGATGAGGCCCTCCTGGATCATGGTGTCCACAATGGTCTGCTGGTCAGGTTTGAAGGCCAGGCCCATGAGCCCATCATGCAGAGGTCTGGCAAAGTTGCTGCCAGGCTCAGTCACACTCAGGCCTATCTTTTGCCTCCTGACTGTAAGTTCTCCCATCTGGGTATTAAGTCAGGACACTGGTGATTACTTTCATTATGTCATGCTTGGATAATAAGATAATAGACACACTGTATTATAAATGGTTCGTTAACCGTTTGCAAAGTATTTACGTTCTCAAAGAACTATGTTTCAAGTTCGAAGAACTTAATTTTCTTCAAACACTAAAATATATGACACCAGTAATAGTAACGTCAATACGTCATTGCGTTATTGTGTTCATCCGCTTCAATGTCACTGGACTGCAAGAAATGTTTTGTGTTTTTTTTGCCAAACTGTAAAGCACTTTCGGCTGCATCTTGTATGATTTGTGCTATACAAGTAAAAATTATTATTATTATTAGAATAAATTGTTTGACATAAATTGTATCTTACCGAGACTGTGTCATAGCCAATGACCCCAGTGAGGCTTCCAGTTCCATAGTGGATGGAGAACGGCTGCCCGTTGCTGTAGTAGGTTGAGGACTTCTGGGGGTTGAAGAGCGGGTGGTGTGCTGGGAGACAACAGACGGATTAATTTTGGGCACACGAGTCTGCAGCAGGAGATGGTGTCAGAATCCGAGCTGGGGGGAGACGGCACAAGTGTGTGCGTCCTCGTAATTACATCTCGTGCGTGTGTTTGCCATTGTGATCCCCCGTTTATGACCAGAGCGTGTGTCGCCTGGCGTAACTCGAGTTGGCATTCCTAATCGCGCAAGGGGCCAGAGGTCTGACCACTCGCATGTGCCTGAAATGCCCCAAGGACCCAGGGCATTCTTCACGTGTCACATTCTCATGGCTTCGTTTATTTACAGTATCACCCGCTGTGCTTTTAATCGCACTTCAACATAGCAGGCCATTGTTCTCCAAGACCGGCTAATCTGGCACTTGTGCAATCCCTGAAAAGATCACAGAGTGAGCCCTATGTGTATCTCCTACAGCATCAATGTGACACTATAGCTGAACCTGTAAATAGCTCTCCAAACCATGCTAGCCAGCTGACCATACTAACGTGCAAACCTCCACAGGGTCGTGTGTGTGTGTGTGTTTGTGTGTGTGTGTGCGGGACATACTGCAGGCATCACTCTTGCAGTAGACAGAGTTGACCCAGAGGGTGGTGGATCCTGTGTCAAAGTGGACGTAGAAGGTCTGAGCTGGCGTCCCCACATTGATTTTGCCAAAGTATGACATCTAGAGACACGAAGAGGGATAAACACAAACTATTCTTTAGCCACATGCATTTTACGCAGCATATGCAGAAATGAAATGATGGCTTGCTTATGATAACAAACCAAAGAGCGTGACACTGGTTTGTAGCAGAAATGTTATCGGAGATCAGTTTCGACGTGTGGGCACAGTACAGGAAAGCCTTGTTTTTTGTTTTGTTTTTTTTTACATCAAATGGTGTGGCCTACGTGAATGAGAATGGTACCCACATCCTGTAGGTTGATCAGGTCTTCAGCGTACACATTGCCTACACTGAACTGCCGATGCTTAAGCACATCCTCCAGCACTCCTCTTTTTTGAAGTTCTTCATAAATGTCCTTGCGACTGCTGAGGGGGACTCTGTAGGAAGAAGCAGTCTGCTGTCAGAGACACCCTGGCTGTCTCATTTCTTTTGAATACAAGCCCTCTGTGGTCTGTCTGAAGTGAAGAAAAAATATTTTCCTTTGAAGTCAACAAATGCTCTCTCTCCCACTCGTATGGCTCTCTACCGCTTATCTCTGATAGCCACACTTTCATTGTCAGTAATACAAAAACAGTCTTATTTTTTTCCATAGCTTGGTTGTTTTTGTGCTCAACACACTCCAAAGTATCTTGCAAAATGGATTGCATTCAGACACCCACACTCACTCACAGAAGGTTGCAGAAGATCTGATGCTGCAGATAGCAGAGACCTTTACCCAATTTATGATTGATAGTAGTACTGAAGCAGAGCAGATGTCTTGCGAATCTTACCTCAACAGCCCCTCAGCAAAGGCCAGGCACAGCAGGCTGAGAATGAGATGTTTCATGGTGCCGTTTGAGCTTGATTGTTTTTCATAACAGTGGTGTTGCACACTGCAGGGCTTTATAAGTGTGTGGGATTCAACTTGTCAGTAAAATCACCATCATAGCACTTTTAATAATGGCTGCAGATAAGATATGAAGCTTTTAATCTATCTAGGGCGTGCTTGTGTGTTTCTGTCACGTCAATATGCACCTTATCAGGTAGTTATTTTTTCTCTTTAATTTCCCAAATGCACATTAGTTGTACTGATAAGAACACCTCTTAAAGCAATACTAAGTAGTTTTCATCTTCAGTTGCTCTACAGGTCAGAGGCAGAATTGTCTCTGATTCTAACTACAGAGAGACGGTCCACTGCTCCAAACTTACTTACTGTGGTTGTAGCCTATGGAGAGCGGCAAAGCGTATTCAGAAGTGCCTTTCACCCAGTTACAAGTTGATGAACCACTGAAACGATTTTGGAAACATTATTTTAAGGTTGAAAAAACTACTTAGTGTTGCTTTCAGTTACAGTTTAAGCACAGGGGTTTGGAACTTAGCCTTGTACTTAATTAGGAATCACTTGCTGTGATATTCCACTCCCTTCTCTTCTAGATGGTACATATGTCACTGAACATCACCCCCAGTTTCAACACATGTAATGTGCATATGAGTCAGACCCTCAAATATAGTAATTACAGAGAGGAGTTATTCATCCCCATGGCTAATAATGAGGCACAGTTGAAATTAATGTGGCCCATGCCTTCGCATGTCTACTGGAAATAAGCCTGCCATCTGTTTTAATGGAGCCTGCCAGGCGGGGGGAGTGTCGGTGCAAGTTCATCATGTCTGAAGTGATTGGCATCTGGCCAGACAATATCAGATCATCTCTACTAATGGAACTGGTTCCCTTCAGGGCCTCTGATAGAAAAAAAAAGAAGATTGCAGTTGTCTGCAGTACTATCAGTAGAATAAACAGGTGTGCATTACTTGGTAATGATCTTCAGATAAGAATATTATTTTGCTCAATCAACAAATATAGTAAAACTGCACAAACCAAGAAAAAATGAGTCTTAATCCCCATTAGTTTTTTGCCATTATCCTGGTTTGTTTAGCTTTGCTTTTGAAATGGTAGTCGCCGTTTGAAGTGTAAGACACTAGGCAAACATTTGGATTTCCACTGCTTTTGTGCTGTCTCGTCCCTCGATGTGTGACCACCTGAGGTCTCGTCCTTCTATGGTATATTTAAGAAAGGAACACACACAAGAAAGTCCTTTTTTTGGAAAAAAGGTCGACAAAGAAAAAGTCAAATTCCATCTCCTTCTTTCCGCCATGCCAGCACATTCTCTCCAGTCAAAACAGTGGAGTGATGTCTCTTCTGTCTGCGTGTCCTGTTAAAAAGGCTTTATGGAACACCTGGTGCTACATTCCTGCCCTGCTCTTCTTCTTTACCAATGCTTTCATGTCCAAGCACTGCTGATAGAATTAAAAAAATGTACATTTCTGCTATAAGTTATCTTTTTCATGCACTTTTAATGCACCTGTTTCATTTCTGTATTCAGTAGTAATGGTGGTGATTAATATAGGAGCATGGGACATTGGCTAGCTATATATCAATGAAGATCGTAATGGTAGAGCCATTATTACATTTACATTCACCTTTACATTATTACATTATGTCTGATAAGGCTGGGGGGGATATGCACTATTATATGTTATATTAACTGTCAGCATTAACACCCATTATCCTAAGACCATGAGCTAGTGTAAGCCTGTGAGTGTACCCAGAGTGACCAGGCATCCTTGCCAGTGTATACAGCGTGCCACTGACCTTGGGAGGACACTATAAGCCCCAGCTTGACCACAGAGTGAAATATCTCTCACTACCTTTTTGAACAAAAGCCAATCTTTAGTCGTGCATGTGAATAGGCCAGTTATATGACTGACAAGAGCTGGCTTTCAAGAAGCATTGTTTGCAGACTTGTGATATGAATGACGTGCAAACAGGTTTAACCTTCATTCTGCTTGCTTGGCTCGTAAAGTTAAAAAAAAAAGGGCATCGATTGTGTGCAGTTGCTGCAGATGTAGACACATTAACACATTTATTTTTTGAGAGAATTTTACACAATGTCAACAATTATGTATAGATTTCTTCGCATCTTATGCTATATAATGTATCTATACATTAAACATTTGTGTTTGGTTGTGTGTGTGTGTGTATGTGTGTGTGCGTGTGTGTGTGTCTGTACAAATGATAAACACAGAAAGGGCAAAGTTTTCTCACCACAAGATGGGGGTATTGTCGTGAAGCAGTGAACTTAGATACTGGACAGTGTAGTGGACAGCACATGATCATCTTGACCACAGAAAAAAGATCCACTGTGAATCTACAGTATTAGCATTGAGGCCTCATGCCTGACACTCCTGGGGACATCCTTAATCAGATACATCACATACATACACAAACAAACATAATATACAGATTAAAAAGCTTGTTTCTCTTCATGAAAGGCATGTTACACAGGCTTTGAAATACTGTGTGCTGTGTATTTTGTTTTGTGGATTCTTCTTTTGTGGTTACTCTTGGGCCAAGGCTCCCTCGTGGGAATTATCTTGGAGACTGACCAAGCAGTCAACACCTCCTCCTCCTCCTCCTCCTCCTTCTTCTTCTCCTTGATCTGTTTCTTCTTCTGCTCCTCGCAGCAGTGTTATTTTCTGACCACTGGATGCTAATTGTGCGCATTGGTCCTGGCGGGGCAAGAGGGGCAGAACCTCACTAAACTCCCTGGAGAGTTCACACGCTCTGTCTGCTCACCTCATTCCATGGCCCAGCGCTCACCTGAACGCTAACCAGAGCTGGCAACCTCACGCAGGACCACTCTGCATGGCACCCCCACCCCCTACCCCCTCGTCTCCATCTTTGCCACTCTCCCACCCCACCTCATCATTGGCTAATGAGAATTTGTGATTCTGAGGGCCCTACAACATGGCATATATATATATATTTATTTTATTTTTTTGTTCCATATATTCATATATTTAGAACAAAAAAAATAGATTATATAGATAGATTATTATATCATTATATATAATATTTATTTTTATATATCAGATTTTTTTTTTGTTCTGAAGGGGGTTAGAATGTAGAATGTGGTGTGCCAGCCTTAACCATTAAGCAAAATGGTTTCTAATGTTTTTTTCAACAATGCTTTCTCATAGTAGAGGAGGGACATTTTTCAGCTGCCTTGCCACCAATGACACCAGAGAAGAGCAATTATGCATGCGGCAAAGGCGCCACAGTAAACATGCGGGCTTTGCATGCAGCAGTTTTATTTGCACTTTTACAGACTGTAAAGGCACAATCTTTAATGAGTCAGCGGCACGAACTGTGAAATGGCTTACCACAACATAGCACAGTGAAATGGCTTACCACAACATAGCACAGCAGCATTGGGGATCTGCAGCTGGAGCAGCGTGGAGGTCTGTGGGTCTTTGGGTCATGGGTGGGGAGGGAGAATAGAGGGGGCACATTATTGCCAATGTTGGCGAAGTAGAAAGGGCATCGTGTGTGTACAGGAATGTAATCTCATCTTCACAGAGAGGGAATTCTGGAAGTGTGAATGTGTGTGTGTGTGTGTGTGTGTGTGTGTGCGTGTGCGTGAGTGTGTGTATGTGTGTGTGTATTTTTGCTTGTCTGCTTGGCTGTGACTACTTTTAGTGTCTATTTACACCAACAAAGCCCTCTGTTACAGTGAAAGTACCCAGCCAACATGGACACCCCTTTGGACCATTGCTCTTGCTGTCCTCATCTGACCGCCCACTCTTTACTTCACAAAAATTGTAAACAGCACTGGAACAAAAGCGAGCACAGAGGAGCAAGCTATTGTGTTTCCCAACAACACTCTGCAGCAGTGTCATCGCAGCAACAGATCCAGCTGAGGGGTCACGGTCCAGAGGGACACCCAGTGGGCGTCTTGGAGCCGGGCCTGCTGCTTGCGCAGCTGTGTGTGCAGGGCCCAGCCACTGCTGTCCTGTGAGGTGGGTGTCAAGGCTGGGCACCCTGCGGTGACAAGGATGAGTCGAAGGACAAGGATGTAGAGATGAATAGTATAAGTCTGTCAGGTGGGTGTCGAAGTTGGGCCTGTGAGGTGACAAGGATGAGTCTATGAGGTAGGAATAAGGCTGGGTCTTTGAGATAATAATAATAATAATAATAATAATAATAATAATAATAATAATAATAATAATAATACATTTTATTTGTTACAGGTGCCTTTCAAAACACCCAAGGTCACCTTACAGAAAATAAAAATAAAGAAGTCAACATTAAAAACAATAACAAGAGCATTCAAATACTGAAGACTGAAGCAAGTGAAATGGCTATGGTATGTTTTCAGTGCACTTTTAAATTGTGACATTGTGAGTCCAGTGCGCAGATGTATAAGGGAAGGGAATTCTGTGGATTTGGAGCAGCATATGAGAAGGCCCTTGCACCCATTGTGTTTAGCATTAGATGATCGCAGTGAACGTGAGGGTGTACAGATCTGTAGCAGTTCCATAATATATGATAGATGACGAAGGACGAGCCTGTGAGGTGGGTGACGAGGCTGGGCCTGTGAGGTGACCAGGGTGAGCCTAAGAGGTGGGTACGAGCCTGGGCCCGTGAGGTGACCAGGATGAGCCAGGATGAGAGGTGGGTACGAGCCTCAGCCTGTGAGAGCAGTGGCTGTGGCTGTTGTGCTGTCATGATGATGGCAGGCCTTGCCTTTCCCAGAGCTTCTGTCCAGGCGGGGAAAGGGGGGGTGTTATGAGGGCAGAGGTTGCAGAGGTGTTACCATGCTGTTATGTAAGAGATGGGCTTCCTGTGGCAGTGGGACTGATGGTGGCAGTGGTTTGGGGTGGTGTTGGGGGGGTGCAGGCCTCTTCCTGTCCTGAGAGTGTGTGTGTGTTTTCCACAACACTTGAGGGAACACAAATGCACAACATCTCTCTCACAATATCTTTCTATCTCTCTCTCTGTTTGTCTCTCTCTTCCTCCCTCTCTCTTTCTTTCTCTCCCACTTTCGTTTTCTCTGTCTGTTTCTCTGTCACGCACACACAAACACACACACACACACACACACGCACGCACACACACACACACACACACACACACACACACACACACACACACACACACATACACACACACACACACACACACAATTCTCTCTCCGTCTTTCTTTCAGCGGTTTGGGCACCACCACAGGGCAACAGCTTGTTTTGAGAAAGCTGCCTCTATTTTTAAAACCCTTTCACTGAACTCCGCTGTGTTGGAATCTTTCAACACACTAGCTGCACACACCCTCAACACAAACACAAACACACACAGATGGACCCACACACAGAATAACATCGGCAAACCAGTAAGATTGTTTGCATCTATGCAAAACACTTGTGGACAGCAACAAAAACCTATTGTGGGCTTCCCTTGTGAAAAGTAAAAAGTAAAACGCAGTATGTGACTGAGTTTGTCAAAGACGCAGTGCTTTAGCAGTACAGCAGTACTCAGACAGTTGGAAAACGTAACTTAAAAGAACGTGTCTTGATCTATCTATCGGCCTGATGAAGAGCCCACTGGATCGAAACGTTGTCTGATTTAATTAAATAAAATCCACTTGGAACTTACACAGTGTGCAGACCACTTTTTTAAAGTATCTGCTATTCTATAGATATATCTATAGATCTTTAGATCTATCTATCGACATACTGTCAGGTTTAGAGAACAGAGCAGAAGAAGCATGAAGTCTGGGAGCCCTGTGATGGAGGACAAGCATCAGTAGTGCTGCAGCGATGACTCCCCTCTGACACACAGTCTAGGACACATTTGTCCTAAAGGACACTAGATACTCTAGACGAGGAAACATTTGTCCTTAAAGGACACTAGATACTGTAGACGAGGACACATTTGTCCTTAAAGGACACTGGATACTTTTAGACGAGGACACATTTGTCCTTAAAGGACACTGGATACTTTTAGGTCTCACCAAGTTGTAGGTCTGTAATAATTTCATCCTCATTTTTGTGCTGCATGTGTGGGAGATTCGGACTTATCTTGGTGTCTGAGGATTGTGGTTGTTAGGGTGGGGTGAGGTGGGCCACCCCCCACTGTTGGTCATTGGTGGGGGGGGGGGGGGGGGGGGGATCTCTGACCTGTCTGCCCCCTGAGTGTTGTCTGGTTTTGCCCATGACCCCTTCACCCCGCAGCTAAAACCCCCCTCCGAGGAGTGCAGGTCCTGGACACGGCAGGTCCCCTCTGGAGCAGCACGCACGCATGTGGTCTTGGCCTCTCGTCTCGGACCTTTAACTTTTATGGCTTAGGAGCCGCCCCTGGCTGAGGAGGCTTTTTTTTGGCTCGGTGGTCCCCTGATTTACGTTTGATCACCACAAAAGCCCAGAAGAAAGTGTCTCAGTGGAGGCCCTCTTGTCCGGAGATCAGGACAGACAGACAGACAGACAGACAAGCAGTCTAGCCCTGCTGCTGCTGTTGTATTTATTAATAGCATGATGTTCATATTATTGCCTTGTTGATGAATTACAGGATACTCAATCTGGTGGCCACTCTGTGTCATCGAAGCAAAACATTAATGTGTTGTTTCCTTTCACTAAACGCAAAGTTTATTGGGCCGTAAAATGCCAACATAAACTATGCTCCTTACTTTTTATTTGGAGTTCCTATCCTTGATAATAAATCTCTGTCCTGTCTGGTGTAACAGAGAGGACAGCTCGCTTCAGTTTACCTGCTTCACGCATAACTGTAATTCAGTCAAGCCAAAGCATACCCACCAAAGTCACTTTCTGCAGTAGCCCTTGAGAAGTTGTGTAAGGACATTATTTCTTCTTATGAGGATCCTGTGAATAAGACCGCACTGGCTCCCATGGTCCTGCTGTGTAATAGCCTAGCCGGCGCGGCACGCTTGTCTCCTTCTTGGCAGACTGATTTGAAAGTCCTGTCAATGATCAACATGGACATTAACTAGCCTGGCAGAGTTTGCGAGAGCCCAGTGCGAGGCACCAGTTAAACTTTGACCTTTCCCGAAGAAAAACGTAAAGGAAAGAAAAACTTTCCCCCTGGTCCAGTCACACTGCACGTCGCCTCCAGATCACATCCCCTCAGCAGTATCTTTTCGATAAAGCTGTGCATGTGTGTGTGTGTGTGTTAAAGTGTGTCTGTGAGAGTGTGTGTGTGTTTCCTCTCCAACTCGAACAATGCAACTCAGGAAATATGTCAGGACAAAACCCAGACTGTTGGACTCAGACTCACAGTGTAGGCAGCTCGACTGCACCGAGGAGGGGACTGTGCCAATGTCTGCTTAGCCAGCCCGCATTGTGCTCTGGACCCGCTACAGGAAGAGTCTACGCCGAAGCACGCAGGACAGACGTGGAGGGGCTAACTCAAGTGCTGTAGACAAAGCTCTGCGATGTCCTTCTGGCTGGTGAGTGCCCAGGCTGGCTGCTGACTCTGCCAGGGAGCCTTCAGCACAGCACACACAGGGACAAGACTGTGGTCAGACGCTCTGTAAACAACGAAGGACGTGGAAGGGCTACAGTGCGTGTTACGTAACTCTTGAACCCACGTCTTAGGAGATAGGCTTGCTTTCGTAGATAAGGACCAGTGGCATTCTTCATAAACAGCACATTCCTTCGCATTGTGCTTTAATGGCCTGTCTGTAGCACAGGTCATGGTAAAGAAGCTTCTTCAGTTAATGGTTAGGTTTTGCTTGTGAATGTGTCTCTCATATCTATGGCTTATCATGTTTTACTTTACTCGATGGACACTCACACCTAATCACACCTAATCAGCATGTCCTTTATTTTTTTACAGGTTTTATCTGTGTATTGAGACATTCAGTTTGCGAAATGTTTCTAAAAGCCTCTTAGTTTCAGTTTTTTTGTTTCTGTCAGCGCAGGACAACAAAAAACAAAAAACAAAACATAACATAACACCAAAGTGCCGCAGACATAGCTGAGAGACACCGTCTATCAGATGGCTCCATGCCTCAACTTGTCAGTGAGTGAGGTGTGCCACAGGGATCTTCAGTCAAGTGCTACGCTGGTGGCGCCCCCCCCCCCCCCCCCCCCCCCCACTAACTCCTGTTTCCCCCCCCCAGCTGGCCAATCAGATGCCTCGAAAACACATCCGAACTATTCTTTGGAATTGTGTTGTTTACATGTGCTTTCCTCTGAGGGGGGATGAGCTCTCGCAAAGGCTTCCTGTGAAGTCTGACAGCTTTTGTCTGACGGCTGCTGTAGGGTTCAAGCCTGTAGCTTAAAGTGGCACGAGGTTGCCAAGTTACCCAAACTGAGCTCTGGCTTATGCTTGAAGGGAGAGGATGTTTCATGGCCATTTAAAAGGTTAAATTTAGTCCATTCACAGATAAAAGACGGGCTTTTGTTGCTTTGCATGCGAAGGGTAATTTAGGTTTCTCAGGTTGGGTAATTAAGTTCACCAGGAAAAGCTAAACCTTCTGCAGCCCTAGTTGCTTTGGATTTATGGTTTCTCTTCTACATAAATGCTCCAACAAAACACGGCCATTTTAACCAGGCTCGTAGCCCGGTGCGGCTGTCGCCTGCATTTAGATCCCTGTCAGCTTGGCTTGTAAATGTGAAGGACTTAGTTAAGTGGGCAAACCGAAGCCACACCAATCCAATTAACTGACATTTTGAGTCACACTAAACAGCAGTTTTCAGTTTTATCAGCGTCTTCATTTGTTTGTTTATTTATAGCAGGCGTCTGTGCCTGTGTGTCTACTATAAGGATGTCATATAATGTCATGGATGTCATATTACCTGTCCACTTTGTTTATGTCATGACTCATGATGCTGAGCGGATCAGCACACTCTCTTTGCTGGTGTTTTTGTTTGTGGTTGTTGACACCAAAGCCGTTAGTCCTGCTGCAGCTTGACCGATCTGATGGGCTATTTTGGGGCCAGTGTATGAACAAACGGCTGGGGTCAGGAAGCATTTATATTATCCACCTCTAACCACCAACATCCAATATGTCATATGATGTCCACCCTAGCCAATAACCTTTATCAAATCAAGGGGTTTGGAAAGTGAGTAATTCATACCTTTCTATTTGTCTTGAAGGACACAGACGAAATAGATCAACAAGGTCTAATTTCATTTGTGTGTCCGTGCAAAAAGGGGCAAGGAAAAAAGTTCTTAAAAGTCCTCCAGTATGGAAGCGGAAGTAGTGAGTCTAATTTTATGGTCCATGTCTTGGGTCAGTCTCGAGTAGGGCCGAAGCTTAATGCTGAAAAGAGCCACTGTTGCTGCCTGGACACAGGTCAAGTCTACAGACCCATTACAAAGGAAGTAATGAAAGATTGGAAGCTTGGAAGGTGGAGGCTTTGAATGTGTTGGTTCTGCCCTCCACTCATGGATGATGCCGGGGGGTTCCCGGTGCGCCTGTGTGTCAGTGCGTGTCCTGAATTCCTGGTCACAGTGACTGCTAGTCACTTTGGGGGGTTCATTTAACCCCACAGATTCTCTGTCTTTATGTTGGGCTCTTCTTATAGAGTCGCGCAAGTGAAGCATATCTCCTTGGACCCCTCTTTCTCTCTCTCTCTCTCTCTCCACCTTAAGTGTCCCTCCACTCAGGCCTCTGGAGCCAGGAGAGAGTGCCAGATCACTGTGGCCTGCTCTTATGTGTGTGTGTGTGTGTGTGTGTGTGTGTGTGTGTGTCTGTGTGTGTGTCCATTGGACTGCACTGGTGAGCAGCAAGCCAAAACAGTGACCTTTGAAATGGCTCCAGGGTGATGGATCTGTGAAGGCAACATGACCTTGCTGTTGTTTCAGAGAGGCCCCTGTCCTCATAAGCAGAAACAACACATCCCTGCAGGTCCCCTTCAGTGATGTGAATTCCTCAATCCTTTGCCTTTTCTTGTGATGGTTGTTTGATCTGCATGAACAACTGAGCTGGTGATCTAGAGCCAACACACTATTTTCCCAATGAGGAATCCGATTAAAATTACATCACACTTCTCTCCTATCCAGAACAACTTACAGTCATTCAGTTAAAATGTGGGGTTAGATGCCTTGCTCAAGGGCATTTCAGCCATGGGTAGGGTGGGATTCAAACCTGCGACTCTCCAATCCCAAGACCAACTCCCTAACCACTAGATCACAGCTGCCCCTGATGATTAGCATGTGTCATTGAGTCATGTCTTTGTAGAAAACATTGCTTAGACAAAGTTAACTAAATTTGTTTCCTTATATCATTCTGTTGTAAGGCTGCTCGATTATGGAAAAAATCTGAATCACGATTATTTGGGCCAAAACTGAAATCACGATTATTCAAATGATTATTTTGTTTTCCTCAGTAACATGCTTCATTTATTGAAAATGTATTCAAAAACATTTCGAAAAAACATTCTTGTACCTTCGGATTTTCCCTAATACCTTTCTTCGTAAACATTAGTAAGTCTCCTTTGATGTCTACTGTACAAACAGTAGAAATGTCTAATGTATACATCTAATGTACAGTACAAACAGTAGAAAATAATTAGGACAAAAACATTGCTGCCCTCGATTTTATTTGTTTTGAGATCGTTTGGCCCTGAAATCGTTATCACGATTAGAATTCGATTCATTGAGCAGCCCTATTCTGTTGTTTGCTGCACCATCTCAAAATCCTATTTGGGAAACAGGAAACAGGAACTTAATATTTGTCTCTGGGTATTGCTCCTCCCGGTACTTACAGGCCAGCCACCCTGCCCCCAGGTTAAAGTGCTGGGTCCCTGTTCTTCATTCGGTCTATAATGGGATCAGCCAGGTCTTAAAGTAGTCCCAAGGCTCCTGGCAGAGTGTAGATGTTTTGCCGCTAGATTTTAAAGTGATACTAAGTAATGTTCGTCTTTGGTTTCCCTTCAGGTTGGAAGTAGAATTGTCCCTCATTCGAACTACAAAGAGACGGCCCGCTCCTCCAAACTTAGTGTGTTTATAGCCCATGGAGGGCGGCAAAGTGAATTCAGAAGTTGATAACCCACTGAAATGGTTTTGGAAACATTATTTTAAATTTGAAAAAAACAAAACAAAAACTACTTAGTGTTCCTTTAAGACAAGACAACCAAAATCATAACAATTAACCAACAAAAAGAGAGTTAAATTAGTTTGGCTTTCTCTTTTTGACACATTGAACAGCACACGTTTTCCCAGGGTCCTGTGCAAAAACAGAAGCCACCTGAATCAGCCACGGGATATAGTGCTCACCAGCCCTCTCCTCCCCTCACTGCTTTCTCTTTTCATCAGTTCCACCCTCTCTCTTAGCCCAGGGAGAGCCGGGAGCCTTGAAAGCAAGCGTTCATTAAACGGCAGGTGATCGCCTGCCAGTCCTGGAGCGCAGTGCGGTTGACCCCCGTGCACCTCAGACACTGCCAACACTGTTTGGAGCGCGAGCTGAAATGTGCAGCAGTTAATTAAAGGCGTCCCTCAAGCGCGTTGGAATTTAAGGATCGCTGGCCATATAAAAGGGACAGTATTTTTGGGGGGTGAGGGTGTGTGTGTGTGTGTGTGTGTGTGTGTGTGTGTGTGTAAGAGGTGGGGGGGTGATGCTAGAGGAGGTCTACTATTGGGCAGATGGGGGTGTTAGTGGTGGTGGTGGTGGTGAAGGGGGGATTGTAAAACACTGCTTGCCCTGCTATGGTGTCCCACAAAGATGTGCACTATTGGGCTGTGTAGATACGTGGTCAGGGTGGGATGGCTTGACCCCGAGCAGGCCTGGGTGTTTCCCACAGCCTGTCTGACAGAGGTCCATTCACTGGCTGGTTGTGGTGAGAGCCCTTCAGCTGGAGAGGGGAAGGGGCCTTCTGTGGCACCACAGAATGGCCTGGAGATCCTGAGTGAGAGACTGAGAGGGTAGAGAGGATATTCTTCTTTTTTTCCTTTCTCTCCCTTTCTCTCCCTCTCTCTTTTTTACCCCCCCCCCCCCCCATTTGCTTTTGTCTTCTCTATGCTTTGTCTAGT
Organism: Coilia nasus; assembly: GCA_027475355.1. NCBI lineage: Eukaryota > Metazoa > Chordata > Actinopteri > Clupeiformes > Engraulidae > Coilia > Coilia nasus. Next base: position 7,293,543 of record CM050213.1, read on the forward strand.
CTCAGGTCACACAGGAGTCCTCCATTTGGTGACAATGGTGGGCCAATTAGAGCCGCATTCACTGCACAGTGCAGCACAGTCCAGGCTACTTGTGCTAATCCCGAGGCCCATCCGCCCTTCCTGTCCTTGGGGGGTCACCCAGCACTTCTCATCCCTCCTCCATCCCCAGTCTGTGTGATAACAGAGTACACCAGAAACACCCAATCATTTGGTCCTATCAGCTGGACCTTCGGTTCTGTCGGGTCAGGGGAACCATTTCACTTTGTATACTTAAACATGACCAGTTGACATAACCAGTTAATGTATTTCCCTCCATCCCCAATCTGTGCGATAACAGGTTACACCAGCAACCTATCAGCTGGACCTTCGGTTTTGTCGGGTTGGGGAAGCTATTTTTCTTTTTATATCTAAACATAACCAGTTTATGTGTTTCAAGTGATGGACCACATAAGCTCTTCTTTTCATTATTTCTGATGAAGGACGGTTAATTCCACAGGATAACTGCAGGGTTTTTTAAAGATTTTCTCTTCACTTGGTGACATATCTGTGGAGGATTTGCCAGAATGAAAGACACGCCAGTATTTTTCTTCAGGCTATCATATTTTCTCTAAAAGGGTTTTGTTTCACGTTATGTGGGTGGCCTACATACATCTGTGACTTCTGGAAAGCTTTATGACAAACAGCTTAGCTAACAAGGCTGTGGTTTTTTTAATGGAAATGTAATTCACTTTCTCTGTTTTGCTCTCTGTCTCTGACGTGTCCTTGTTTGTATATAACTGCCGCTGTCTAGGTCTCGTATAGATTGGCATTGATTCTGGCCAGGATGAAATCTTTCCATTTAATCTACTGCATTTCTACTTAGTATTTGTAAGCCTTTCAATTGGCATAATGGCCCTGGGGAATCAATGAGGGGAGAGGAGAGGCTAATTGGATCCATGAGTCATCAGCATTGCAATCAGGGGCTCTGTGTCGTGTCTTCGTCTGTAATTGAACACCGTTAGAGGGAAGCCATTTTACCTTGGTACATGCATACGTACTGATCGTTTGAGTTTCATGTTCTCTCTTTTTTTATTTTCCGCAGTATGAAAAACTAAGCTTCATTTCTGGCCCTTCAGGGGCTTTACAAGTGAAATGCTTTCCCTGTCAGCCTCATATAAAGAGGCCATATGGGGGTGCTTAACCAGCTACTCTGCATGATGTCATAGGACTCCTGCCAAACGCGAGTGCATAGGTATTGACACATGAGCTACAGCAGAAAATAAGGCCTCAGTGGCCCAGTTTATCACTCTTGTCTTTTTCCTTTTTTAAAAGTAAAGTGCAGTGTTGCTGTGTGTGCACTGAAAAAAAAAAGGCCTGGGAAAGTTGGGCCACAGTATGAGATTTCCATCGTCTGCTGTCCTGAGTCGACACGTCACCTAGCCCAGGACTGAGCCGTGGTTTGTGGGTCGCCTTGGTATCTGAGGGAAACCTGCTGCTGCTGGGCTCAGCTACAATTAAACAGACACACTCAAGCAACTCAATCATTTATATTAAAACATGTGTACCACACACACACACAGACACAGACACAGACACACACATATACACAGACACAGACACACACACACACACACACACACACACACACACACACACACACACACACACACACACACGCATGCACACACGCACACACCCACACACACTCCCAACCCAGCAAATCCCATTTCAACAAGCACAGCTGCATTGGCGTTCTCTGTCTGAAAGTGCTGAGACAGCTCAACCACAGTGCATTAAACAGCCCTCTGGGTCTCGTACCTCACACACAAGTGGGTCGATTTTAATTAGGAGAACAATTGTACTAAATTACAACAACAAAGATGCCAAATTTCTGGACGTTGTAACTGTAGAAAAATTGTCAGTACATACAGGTACATCGGTATACCTGCATGCTGACTGTCAATGATAGCTACATCCTTCATATATGTATTAAAGTTTCCATGTCAATTTTGCCAAAATAAGGGCTGTAAAAGTTATCTACACACCCTCCCATTTTCCATTTTCCAGGCCTCATTCTCTTCTCACACTTCTGGTGGCTAAACTTGTGATGAAGGACTGCAAAGTCATTTCCTGGGAACGGACAGCCATGCCTACACACCCACAAAAACAGCTGGTTTTATTTTGGCCGAAGGTGTGAATTTCAGCCCATTTAGCTGAAAACACGCAGCATGACCTTGAGTCGTTACCCCATATCCTGTTGTGGAGAGTCTAAAAGTACACTGACAGGGCAGGGCAGGGCAGGGCTTGTTGGGGCTGAAATAGAGTGTCTTGGGTGTGAGGCTGAAATAGAGTGTCTTGGGTGTGGGGCTGAAATAGAGTGTCTTGGGTGGGGTGGTGACAGCCGTTTTCTAAGGGCAGGGGCCGTGACTTCAGAATGGCCAGCGCTGTCTTTGTGTGTGTGTGTGTGTGTGTGTGTGTGTGTGTGTGTGTGTGTGTGTGTGTGCATGTGTGTGTGTGTGTGTGTATGTGTGCATGTGTGTGTGTGTGTGTGTGTGTGTGTATGTGTATGTGTGTGTATGTGTGTGTGTGCTGAGTTGGCCAGCAGCTGCAGTTGCTTATGCTGGCCCCCTCTCAAAACACGAGCATCTCTTCCCACCATAACCTACTCCCCCCCCCCACCCCCCCAAAAAATAAAAAATGTTCCATTATGTGAGAGACAATGACCCTGGGACAGTGACTCAGCCTCTCCCATGGTTTCCCAGAACGCGGCCAGGAGCACCTGAGCCGCTGGAGAGAATGGGATGAAAATGCTTTTGTTTATTCTTCCAGGAGCACAGGAAACCCGTGCTTTCGTTGGCGGACATTCTGCCAGCTCTCTCTGACAAACCTCCCCTACCCCTCCCCCTCCCCCTACCCCAATACTGTCTCCCCCACTCTTGCGTAAACAAAATTGGACTACTCTCTCACGTTTCTCAGCCTGTCTCTCTCTCTCTCTGCTAAACATTTTTTTTTCTCTGTCTGTATCTCTTCCTCTGTCTTCTGTGCGTATGTGTACATGTGATGTGTCTACCTATCTGTGTCTGCCTATCAGAAATGGCTGTCTGCAGTCCACCCATCTGATGGCATTGTCATTCTCGTCACGCGGTGTCTCTTTGAGGCCCACAGTCAGCTGTGTCTACATCTATCTAGGGCCGCTATCAGTAGCAAAAATTCCTTCCCATCGCTGATGCTATCACTTAAGATAACCACCTTTTGCAATTCTCTTTTTTCTCTCCTTTTCTATACTTTTTTCTCTTTCTCTTTCTTTTATGCCCTCTCTCTGTGTGTGCATCAGCTGGGTCCATGCCCAGTTCTCTATAACCCACTGCAGGCCAGGAAAACAGGATGAGGGGGAGATCCACCCTAACCGGGGGTTATCTCGCCCGATGCACACAGATTCCTCCATTATTTTTTTTCGAGCCTCTGGCCCTCCGCTCATTTCCTGCTCGTGAAGTGCACACGGCCATATCCTGTGCAGTTTTATGACTGACAGGCATGAGGTTCACCAAGCTTTTTCATGGTTCCCAGGGTATGTGTTTTCATACAGGGATACTGGGCTTTAAGCTCTCTGTTTCACAGACTAAAGTTTAGGAGTCAGCAGGGGGCTCTATGCTTTAAAACTGAGCTGATATGAGACAGAATGGCCATTGTGCTGTGTGCCTTTATTAGCTCACAGTCACACATCTTTCAAACTTCTTCTCCAAACATCATTATGCCACAAATCATGTTGTAAGGGGGTGGGGGCCTGTTGCACTTGATACGATCTTTGTGGCCTGTACAGAATTTGTGATTTTTTTTTTTTTTGGAAAGTGGCCTCTGGTCATTTTGTGACCTCTTCAGCCTCATAGCTCATTGCACATTGCGCCCATCTCCACTCCTCTACACTCCTCTCCTTTCCTCTCCTCTCCTCTCCACTCTTCTCCACTCCTCTTCTCTCCTTTCCTTGCCTCTCTTCTCCTCTCCTCTCCTCTCTTCTCTTCTCTTCTCTCCTCTCCTCTCCTCTCCTCTCCTCTCCTCTCTTCTCTTCTCTTCTCTTCTCTTCTCTTTTCTTTTCCGCCACCTTTCCTGTGTTACTTCAGGAGCCCATGGTGGCTAGCCCCAGCAAGGGTAGCATGTGTGTGGACCTAATAACTCCTCTATTAAAGTCTTAAGGGAGCAGAATTGGTTTTAGTCATTCCTGCCAATGATTTGTTGTTGCCAGTTTGACTGAGGTCTCGTTTATTTTGGCTGGTAGATGACTCATGTGATAGGACCACAGGTGCAAGTTGTATCCTTAAGCAGCAGTTGAATGGTGGGTAATGACATCATTGTGCTTAGTGAATAGGTTAATGAAATGGGTGTGGCCTTTCACATTTCTTTGCTGACTGATGGATCTGCTTTGAAACAGTTGATACTCAAATGTGGAATAGTGTTAACATTAGGCACTATGTTTTATGTCATTGCCAATAATGTGTTTCATTGATATCTAAATATAATGTAGTGGATAGCTTGTTTCAACTAGCTTTTTTTGTAATATTTACACGAATAACCCCATTCATCCATTTGATTAAAGAAATATATGGGTGGGCTGTAAACAGGAAATCTTTTCATGTCAGGCAATAATTTGTTGTTGCCACTTGAGCGCCAGGTTGTTTTGTTGTTCCACTAAAATGAAAGTGCGGTATCAACCATAAATCCACCAAGCACATCCTGCGATCTGTCAACAGCTCGGCTTCATTTGCAAGTCTAATCTGCCATCTCTCCTTCTCCACTGCGGCGTAGACCAATTATCTTACATGCTTTCCTGATATCCTTGTACCTGTTTGTTTGTCTCTCTCCCTTTAGATTAATCCACAAACATGAGACGCGTCCATAAATCATCTTGCGGTCAGGGCAGCTGGGTGGGACTGTTTGGTCTCCGTGCCTCTTCCTTTCAATCACTATTCCCTAACCCACCCACTTTGGAAAGGCAGCCTAATGACTTGGTCAATATCTGTCTTGGGTGATTGCAGACTCCCTTAGTCTTAATGAAGGTTTTACTGAGGCAGACACAGAGCTTCTCTAGGGGACGGAGGGGGCGTGTGCCACCACACAGTCGAATTATGATTGGCTAACGGGGCTGTCCGTCTTCATTACGCTCCGCTCCCATGCGGAGATGTCGGAGATGATCATTCTTGTGTTATTCTTGCCAGCATTTAATTTCAGCTTCATTCTCTTATATGGATGTGACTGTATCTGGGGTAAGGGGTGTGTGCTATGAGTTTGAGAAGTCTTTTAGTGTGTTTGTAGTGCTCTGGCCATAGTCTTGGTCAAGGTTGTGCTGGGAGAGAGGGTGTCCAATGGACAAAAAACGGCATCCCCCCCAAAATACTGACTCCTTTCAGTCACTCTTTCACCACACTCATCTGGCGAATGATGGTGCACTGGGTTGTTAATACGATTCCCAACAAATGTCCTCCCTTTTTTTGTCCAGAACCTTCTCGCAGTCTGTTTGAATATACGCCGTGGTAATTGCGTTTCGTCTTCCCACGTCCTCCTCTCCCCCTCCCACCCTCTGTATTACTCTCTACTCCTCCTCCTCCTCCTCCTCCGCCTTCTCTGCCCTCCTCCTCCTCCACCCTCCGCGCCCACCGCCTCCTCCTCCTCCCGCGTAGGGATAGAGCGACGCAGCATGCCTCATCTAAGAGCTTAGGGACCCTGAGCGGGGCAGGGGGAGTGTGCTGGCGTGCCGTCCCATCCCATCTCATCCCATCCCAGCGCTCCGGACTCTGGATTAACCACTCCACGCGATGATGCCCCATCCTCCTCCACGCGGAAAGGGGGCTGGAGCACCGTGATCACCGGGTTTAGGGCTTGGATGCAGGGCCCCGCAGACTAGGTTTCGGGTTAAGACGCGTGGTGACAGAGGGTGGTGACGAGACAGTGGTGGGACAGCTGAGAGAAGCTAAGACATCGGATAAGCGTGAAAGAGGGGAAAGAGGGACGAGAGAGAAAAGAAAGAGAGAGAGAGAGAGAGTGTTGGAGGAAAGCCGCCATGGCCCGTCTGAACTGGTGTCTGGCTGCGCTCGTCAACTGGGGGAAGTTCCTGTTATTCTGCTTCTTCCCTCTAAGGTCGGCCAGGCGTCAGAAGGTAAGTCAGCAGCATCCCTGACTGGAGTCCACACACCCCCTCACTCCTCAGGTCGGCCAGGCGTCAGAAGGTAAGTCAGCAGCATCCCTGACTGGAGTCCACACACCCCCTCACTCCTCAGGTCTTTCTGTGTGGAAGGAGCATGCTCAGCTGGGATGCGAAGCAGGTGATGCTCTGGGCTCTGGGTTCTGGGGTGATGCTGTGTAATGGTTGACCAGACGCTATTGAGTGCCTTTATAATCAAATAGCAGCAGATCCACTGCGTTTCTGTGTACATCTGGTGCGTCAACGATGAGGGACAGTCTTGATAGTAAAAAAATAACAAAATCGGAGCAACACAGATGTGACCATAGCTTTAATTTTAATTTTGCTGCACAACAAACCAGTGCATCTTAATTCAAATTAACGTTGATTGAATGGTTAAATCCGACAGTGGGTCGGTGCTCCGATAAACATTTCAAGTGGCATTTTTGATGCGATTATTCCATCGTAAATGTAACCTTATGGCATCTATTCTGTACGTAGCTTGAAGGACCTATGACAAATCTCAGCCACTCTGGCAGGATCTTCCACTCATTTCTCCCCTCTCTGGCTCTGTTTATAAATGGGGTGCACAGTGTTTTGGTCACGCAGCAGGTGAAATGGCGTTTTAGAATAAACTGATCAATGTTCTTTTGCACAGCTGTCGTGCCACATTTTCCGCTTTGTACTAATGTAGTTGTATTTTATTGATCTGAAGGTTACCTTGGTTTCCAGCAGCCATGTGAGAAATGAAATATGGCGAGCAGTAAAACAGCCCTCAGCGTTGACAGTGTGTTTTTACAGCGTCGGTGAGCGTGTGAGTGAGTGAAAGAGGAGGAAGTGGTTCGGTTTGGCTCTCTGATTTTCTGTGATATACGACGGAGGCCCATGCAGAGTTTAAACCCCCACCACCGCTGTCTTACTTGCCTTACACTGTCCTTCATCCTCTATCCACTTTGTTTTTATATCAATCATTCTGTCATATACTAAATGCTAAAATAGAGTAATATAGGAACTTCATTATATGCAGCAGTGGGGAATGTGTTTACGGAACACACAGGAAGTTGTGGAGTTGATCAGTTCTTCAGCAAAGCAGTGAAGGTTAAAAAATGTGTCTCCATGTGATTAAATTCAGTAAAATTAAATTCAAAAGTTAAAACCTGCAAACAAACATAACGTTAAAATATAACACATTCTAAAGTCAATACTGTCCAATTTTATATTTTTGAGGAGCCCCACATTTGAGGCAAGAATTTCAATAGTATTCACATACTGTGCTTTGTGTGGTATTGGTTTGAATTGTGTTAGAAACTAAACTATACTTCACTTCAAGTGCAAAGTGAATTTTGCACATCTCTATGCTCTTCTGTGCCTCTTTATTCATTTGAGTTTTTCACCCATCTTTGTGGATGATGTGTCATAGCGAATTCCTAGTGTTTAATTTTTTTTGTTAGTGGATTTCTGCAGATTTATCTTCCCTCCACTTTGCACTGCCAAGTTTCCATTTGGTCTTCGTCCTCCTTATCTCTCTATTTGAGCTCTTTCACCAGTGTCTCTGGCAAAGAACTCCCCCTTTGTGTCCTCGCAAAGAGTGACATTGCCAAGTAGGCCTACGCTATCAGCTCAGACCAAAGCACGAGGGCTGAGGGGTTGAGCATCCTTGTCTGCCTCTCCTCTCTGAGCCTCTCCTCTCTGAAACGCCACAGGCACAGACTCCACAGCAAGGGGCTCATGGTTACTTATCACCCCGTCTGAAGTCTAGCAGGCCTGCAGGGCAGTTTTTGGGGGGTGGGAGGAAGGGAGGGTGGGATGCGAGTGGATCAGGACACAAGCCAAGACTGGGATAAGCCTCTTATATGGGTTTGGTGCAAAAAGCTTCATTCATGCGCTATTAACCTCACTATCCAAAGTTTTTAGTAGGGGTAATTAACACAATTGTAAGGGCTAAACTTGAGGAGGATCTCTTGGTGCAAAGTGCAGATTACAGGCCAGCCATGCATGGGATGAGCAGGCTGGAGACTGATAAGGGTGACAAACACTTACGCATATGAGTGTGTGAAATGGGCCAGGATATTGCCATAGTCCACACACACACACACACACACACACACACACACACACACACACACACACACACACACACACACACAGACACATGCACACACACACACACACACACACACACACACACACACACACACACACACACACACACGCACGCACGCACACACACACACACAAACACACACACACACACACACACACATACCATGCTCCATGGCGTGAATTCATTGCATAATATGCACAATCACATAAACAAACAATACGATTGTCTTTGTCGTGGTGAACCCACATTCTCAAATAAACCAACACAGACATAGACATGCTTTTTCTGCTTTTTCTAAAAAAAAAAAAATGAAAAGCCAATGTTGTTGATTATTGTTTTTTAATTCTTCAGACTGAGCCCCTCTAGAAAAAGGCATCATTATTCTTGTATATTATACAACATCTGTGAGCAGCACAAACAAACACCTCTGAGGTCATTCATTGACATTCATGAGAGGAGTCTGCGCTGCACAAATAACGTCTCCAGGAAGATTTCTTCATGGTTATTCCAGCGCAGGCCAAAGATGATCTAAGACACTGGAGCTCTTTCTCGCATTCATCCCTCTCCAAATAAGCCAAGGCAATTTTAGTGAAGCTGAGTTTGAGATTTGGAGCTAGGACATTTCTTGGCATGGTGTCTGGTGCGCTAAGCAAAATTTCATTCATAACTGCCAAGGTTTTGATAATGGCAGTGCACACAAACATTAGGTGGAGAAGAATGGAGCATTCTCATGTGTGAGCTACCTCTGCGAGACAGCTCAGGTATTCTCACAAAAGGGCACATGGATGTTAATGGTCATGTGTGCACATGCAGCTCCCTCGCTCGCTCTTTCTTTGTCAGACACGCACACACACACGCACACACACACACACAAACACACAAGAGATAGATGGAGAGGGAGAAAGAGAGAGGGGACGAGTGAGAGAGAGAGAAATGGATAGAGAGAGAGAGGGATAGAGAGACAGAGAGAAAGAGAAAGAGGGATAGAGAGAGAGAGAAACAGAAAGAGAGGGAGGGATAGAGGGATAGAGAGAGCGAGAGAGAGAGAAAGAAGGAGGGAGAGAGAGAGAGAGAGGGAGAGAAAAGGAGGGAGAGAGAGAGAGAGAGAGAGAGAGAGAGAGAGAGAGGGCGGGAGCACAAGAGAAAGCTCTGTGCACTTACGGTAATTAACAAAGAGGTTCCCTGTCTCACTGCTGGCTGTCGCAGCCTGGAGAGGGATTGTAGGCAGAATGTGATCGCAGCAAGCACTTCTCTTTTTGCCCTAAAATCAATCTTTCTCTATTGGCATTTTGATGGCACACCATGCTGCTCCCGTGCTGTACTTATCACTAGAGAGAACAAAGCACTTTTCTTCTCATTTAACTAATGTCCTTGTGGCTAATAAATTAAATGGGACACTCACAAGCGATCAGGTCAGCTAAAGGAAAAACAAATAGACGGGGACAAAAAGGCCTTTTGACCAGACCCAGAAAAAGATGGAGTGCAAAATTGGTAGTGTACACATTATTGTTGTATAATAACGGTTTGCTCAAGGGTTTGCAACTCTTGGACTTGTTAAATGTAAGAAAGTTCCCAATCTCCTTGTATGGACAGTTATATGGGACTCGTGGATGTCCAGATTCCCACTAAATTCTCTTATTGATGACTGGCTGTCTCTGCATGACCTCTTGATTCTTGACTTATGAGCACAGCATGATGATTGTCTGATTGTCTGACTGCAGTATCGACAGCTGATGCCAGTGCACGCAGGATAACCTTTGGACAAGTATGGGGTTCGTTTGTGCATTGATTGACTGGAACAGCAGATGAACTCGTAGACTATTTACAATATGTCTGCCTTCTTTGATGTAAGGAGACACATTGACCTATCTAGACCTCCTTCTCATACATCTATCTCCCAGGACATCTGTTGAGTCCTTATAGGCCCCTAGTCTACCCCTCTTTGTGGGTTAGCTGTTGAACGACTATGATGATTGCACAGCACACCACAGTAATGGGGCAAGCTAATAGCCACAGAGGGGTTGAGAGAATTGGGTGGATTTCCTGCTGCTTCAAGGAAGACAAGTTTGGCATGGGCTGAAATGTTGGTTTTGTCAGTTTGACTTGGCTCTCAGCACTGTGGTATATGTAAGCGATTATAGGCCTCAAACTCTTATACAAGAACCTCTTGGGATGTATAACATAAGCGGTAGAGAGAGAGAGAGAATGACATAGATAGAAAGAGAGAGAGAAAGAGAGAGCAAGAGATACCAAGAGAGAAAGAGAGAGAGCAAGAGATACAGAGAGAGAAAGAGAGAGAGAGAGAGAGAGAGAGAAGGGAAGAAAGAGAGAAAGAGTGAGGCGGGATGTGTAGTGATTTTAGGGTCGGAGGGTGGGAGAACAGCCCCACCAAATCCTCACGCTGTGGGTCTCTGGTGCCCCTCAGGACCCTGCCGCCCAGAGCCTTCTCAGGAAAGCGTGCTCACACACGTGAGGCAGGGGACTCAGAGGGCGTGTCTGTATTGTTTTTCCACAAGCAGAGGATGGGTGTGTGTGTGTCATTGATACGCAACTGTGTGAATATGTGTCTGCATGTGCATGTGTGTATGTGTGTGTGTATGTGTGTGTGTGGGTGTGAGTGTGTGTGTGTGTGTGTGGGTGTTTGTGTTTTGTGGGGTATTGTGTGTGTGTGTGTGTGTTTCGGGGGGGGGGGGGTGATTGTGTATGTGTGTGTGTGTGAGGGATATGGAAGTGTGTGTGTACTTGCATGTTTGTATGTGTGTGTGTGCGTGCTTGTGTGTGTGTGTGTGTGTATGTGTGTGTGTGTGCTTGCATGTGTGTGTGTGTTTGTGGGTGTGTGTGTGTGTGTGTGGGTGTGAGTGTGTGTGTGTGTGTGTGGGTGTTTGTGTTTTGTGGGGTATTGTGTGTGTGTGTGTGTGTTTCGGGGGGGGGGGGGGGTGATTGTGTATGTGTGTGTGTGTGAGGGATATGGAAGTGTGTGTGTACTTGCATGTTTGTATGTGTGTGTGTGCGTGCTTGTGTGTGTGTGTGTGTGTATGTGTGTGTGTGTGCTTGCATGTGTGTGTGTGTTTGTGGGTGTGTGTGTGTGTGTATGTGTATTGTGTGTGTGTGTGTGTCTGTGAGTGAGAGAGAGATACTGTAGTGTTTGTAGAGAGGGTGAGAATGGGAGAGTAGGAAAGGGGGTGTCCTTCCTGTCTTCCTGCCTTGCTGAGTGAAGTCAGTCGAAAGATGTCTGCCAAGTACAAAGCAGAGCCCCCTGAAAGCCTGGGGCTCCCTTGGCTAAGTGTGCTTATTGTTGGACTTCTTCGTTTTTTTTTCACCAAAAGTCCCTCTTTCTATGTGCTGTTGTTTTTTTTTTTCACTCAAAATAGTCTGCAGAGCCTAACCTTTCCCCTCATATTTTCTCCTCTCCTCTCCTCTCCTCTCCTCTCCTCTCCTCTCCTCTCCTCTCCTCTCCTCTCCTCTCCTCTCCTCTCCTCTCCTCTCTCCAATGTGCCTTCGGTTGATGCAATCACAGTCCTGTACGAAAATGGCCCCACGCACCGCGCTGTTCCATTTCACCTCCACTTCTGTAGTAGATTATCCCCATGCCAGGGAGCCATTTTATTTCCATAATGGAAGCATTGAGCATAATGCACTGGGATGATTTTCAAAGAGAACACAGAACCGAAGGTCAGAGGAATATTGATGCGGAGCCATGATGGATTTGATTAGCTGGAGAAAATATGCCGTCTGTTTTTCGCCCCCCCCCCCCCCCCCCCCCCCTCCTTTCTCTGGGCTCTCTGTGCACTTTCAGGCCAAGTGGCGCTGTTGTTTTTCATTCCCGTTGCGTACAAATGCCATGTTTGTGTGTATTGTGTATTGTGTGTGTGTGTGTGTGTGTGTGTTAATGTATGTGTGCGTGTGTGTGTGTGTGTGCATATGTGCGTGTGTGTGTGTGTTTGTGTGTGTGTGTATGTGGGTGTGTCTGTGTGTGTGTGTGGTTGCGTATGTGTGTGTGTGTGTGTGTGCGTACGTGCGTGCGTGTGTGTGTGTGTGTGTGTGTGTTTGTGTGTGTGTGTGTATGTGGGTGTGTCTGTGTGTGTGTATGTGTGTATGTATGTGTGCCTGTGTGTGTGTGTATGTTTTCTGATACTGTCACAGCTGATTGCCAGCTCTTCCCCTTCACCGCTGAGCTTTGCGTCTTTGAACTTGAAACACAAAAGCTTCAGTCATTGGTGGCCCTGCTGATAGCTTTGTCCGCTGGTCTCCCTTATCAAAGGCGCAGGAGGGACAAACCCATTATTCACTTCTTTCTCATTTCCCTATGCTAGCCTTCCATTGTGTATGTGTGTGTGTGTGTGTGTGTGCACGCGCGTGCGCGTGTGTGTGTGTGTGTGTGTGTGTGTGTGTGTGTATGCGTGCATGTACACACATCCCACATGTTACTTTAAAAGCATGCAGCTGGGATATTGTGACACTGTGGTATTCTCAGTCTGTGCTTGTATGAATGTGACCCACTATTCCTGGACCTAATCAGGACTTTTTTTTCCTTACTCTGCTGTGATATAGAGCACAAAAAAAGACAAAAACTAAAAAATATATATATAAAATTTCTCCTCAGTGTCCTCGAGCCTTCTTTTGTTATTTATTTCATTTTGTCGATTGATGCTCAAAGGCACAGAGTAAACAATGACTTAATGTGTGGTTTCAGTTGGAACAACAATGGCTCCACAGCTTCCTTAAAATAATAACTGTTAACAGCTACTTTTAGCAGCAGAATCGAAAAGCACTAACAAGTTTGCACTAACAAAATCTCACAGCAAAAGCTGAACAATCGAATCACGCAGTCTTGTCATGCTATGACATGTTGGTTGTTCGAGGGAAATATTTAAAACCAATGTGAGTACTTGTTGTACTCTGTTTGACCACTAGGAGCTGCTGTGACTGCTTTGGAGCACCACAGCCAGGCAGATTAACAACAGAGTGCACGTTTGGTTACTTCATGCCTTGAGTTGTTTTTCCAGTAAAATTGTGTTTTTGTACTTTTTTAACCTCTGGTATGTTCTCCCGCTAAACATACGCCGTGAATTAACACTTAATATGGTTATGTTTGGGCAAAATATAGCGAGAGGGTAATTCCAAGAGCAAAGCAGGTATGTGTTGTGTTCTCATACAAGCCAAGTCCTTTTTCTCAAAAGGATTATTTGAGTTAGTCCGATTTCTGTGAGTGCTCAACACCTGTAAATAATGTAGAGGCGACATTGGAGCTAGTGTCCCCGGTGACAACAGCTAAGTGTGCCGTAGACAGCTGTCAAACTCTTAGCGCTTTTGCTGTGCTGTAGCGAGACGTGTGCTAATCGGGGGAAAGGGGACCTGACTTGTCCCTCGGGGTGATTTGCAGTCCTGTCCACACACCCTGAAACCTCAACCTCAACCTCACCCAGACTGGCCCGCATCTGGAGGACTCTTAACTCCATCACAACAACAGCTGTTATGCATGGTGTATGGCTATTTGTGTGTGTGTGTGGCTATATAGTCTATGCATACGTTGGTAGCACTTTATAATAACTGCTTACTAATAAGCCTTTATTTTGATTTTTTTTAACTCTTGCTTAACACTTTGTTCACCATTTGGTGACTATTGCTTTTACACTATTTCTCGTCAGTAAATCATTTATGAATATATTGATACACATCTGTCTGGATGTCGGTTGGCTATCTGTCTGGATGTCTGAGTGTTTGTCTTTATGCTATCTGCTATCTGCCTGTCAGCCTGCTGCATTTCTGTCTGTCACCTTTCTTGTCTGCTTTAACATTGTAACCGATGAGAAATAGTGTAAAAGCAGTGGTTAGTAAATGATGAACAACGTGTTAAGTAAGAGTTAACAAAGGCAAAATAAATTCTTATTTAGAAGTAGTTATTATAAAGTGCTACTCATGAAGGAGGTTTTGCAGGATCTCTCTCTCTCTCTCTGTATGTGTGTGTGTGTGTGTGTGTGTGTGTATGTGAATTTAAAGGTATGGCTTTCTGGTTTCATGTGATAACTGCTCTTTGTGTATGTGCTGATCTTAGCTTCCAGTTCTGCGCAGGGTGTCATTAGAGGAGAAGAGACTTCCAGCCTGAGGTCAGCGGCTTCACAGCTCTCCGTCCTTGGCTGTATCCTTAGTCAGACAATGTCTAGACGTCCACTCAGCTCTGCTCTGTACTCTGCCCTAGTGGTGTGTGATTGTGGCCTGGCACAGATTCCTTAATGATGAATGAATAGGAAATGCCACACACTTCGAATGTAGCTCCTTCCCCCCCTGCTGTGCTTGTCATTCAACGTGCGTGTTGTGTTCAAAATAAACAAGTAGATTAAACAACACGCCCGGGTGGCCTCAGAGAATCCTAAATTGTTTCAAGATGAAGGCGGAGAGGAAATACCTTAATGAATCTGCCGGTGCTGTGGACGAGCGTGACTCATCTCCTCTATGAGAAAGGTAAACATCGCATTTGCTCCACAGCCCTCACCCATGTGCAGACTGTTGCACAGTCTCTCTCTCTCTCTCTCTCTCTCTCTGTCTCTCTCTCTTTGTCTTTTTATCCCTCTTTCTTCCCTTCTGTGTATTAGTAAAGCCTAGGGATCGCTCAGTCTCTTTTGATAGATATTTATTATACGAATAACGCTGTTGGAGATGGCTCTTTGATCCGGACCGACACTCATCTGCCTGCGTTGTCCCTTTTTGTCCCCTTTCGCCGGTTGGCCGGCCCGCCAGTGACCCCAATCTCCTCTAATGTGTGGGCCCCGTGGCCTCAGGACACTTTGCCATATTGTGTTGCCTCTCATCTGATTTCCTGGCCCCCGAAAATAGAATTCTGTGAAAGCACATCCTCGGTTTGCGGGCGCTCGTGTGTGTATATATAGAGAGAGAGCCGGCCTATTGACTGCAGCGGCGCTCATAAAGGGATTGATTGGAGGAAGCACGGCTGAGCCTCCTCTCTGCCACGTCTCTCGTCTCCCTGCCTGCTGTGGCTGTGATTGTCAGAGCCCTCCGAGATGTGATGGGCTTCGCTCAGGGGCGAGTTGAAACCACACGCTCCCGACAGCTCCCGCTGTTTTGTCTTATCAGAGACAGAGGAAGGCTTCCATAATGAAGATATCTGTAAGCTCAGTATGATTAAAAGCAACGATTTCCGATTTAGTGGAGGAAAGAGCCTGGCCCCACAAGTTGGTCCCAGTAGTCCTGTAGCACGCTGCTACAGGGCAAAGTATCCCAGTATCCAACTGATGGATGCGTTACCGAGGGATGGTCCATTTCCTGCAACAAGTCATGCATGTATTTTATCATTCATCAGATAAGTGCCCTACAGATGCCCCACAGACGCCTCTCACTTTGTCTCATAAATGTTTGTTTGGGCTAATAGAGGACTGGTTTAAGGGGGAGCATGTATGTGTGGGTGTATTATGCTTGTGTGTGTGTGTGTGTGTGTGTGTGTATGTGTGTGTGTGCGAGGGGTGGGAGAGATTAATGAGAGGTCTGTCAGAAGGCAGGCTTGGCCCCTGAGCTGTTTCATCTCCTGGGAAGGAAATACCAGGGATTAGTGACATTACCCAGGGAGGGTGTGAGAGATGTGGAAGGCCAGAGAGACAGAGAGAGAGAGAGACCCCCAGATGGACCACCTCTCCTGCAACCAATTTAGTGGCTTGATGGATTGAGGGAAGTTAATGAAACTGCATTGTTGCGTTCTGTTTACAGTCCTCTGTCTGGCAGGCCAGGGGTCGTGGCCAATGAATGTGCAGCACAGCTCATTACTGCTGGATGGAAGTTTATTAATGAGAAAAGTTGCACACACACACACACACACACACACACACACATACAAGACACACACACACGCACACACACACACAGACTTTTTACATGCAAACAGATGTACACACTTGAAAATAAACAAATGAGGAGCTGTGTTTAAGGTGATTGTATTGAGTCATTGTTTTGAAAGTAGATCTGCAGATGTTTGACTCGTGAGAGTTGTTCCCTGGGAAGGTGGAATCTCAGCAGGCAGCCCTGAAACAAGAGGGGATTGGAGGAGAAAGAGGAGGAGGTGGAGGAGGTGAAGAAGGAGGAGAGGAGGAGGAGAGAGTTAATGAAAAATTAAAGTGACATTAGCACAGACGTGAGCGAGCATGCTTAAAAAACCCAGAGATGGGGGAGGTGAGAGAGGGAGAAAGACAGACAGAGAGAGAGAGAGAGAGAGAGAGAGAGAGAAAGAGACACAGAGGGAGGAAAGCAAGGGGTGGAGGGAGTGAATGAAAATAAGAATGAAGTAAGAGAAAGAGAGAGGGAGGGAGGGAGAGAGAGAAAGAGGGGGGGGGAGGAGGAGGAGGAGCTAAGAGGGAGAACGTGGGTAGGGGGCAGAGATGAGGATAAACGAAGGCCCCTTCTAGACACCTCCCCCTCGCTCCTGTGGAGTTGAGTTGCCTGACCCCAAAAGCTTTGTGAGTTTCTCAGAGGAGGGAAAGAGAGAGAGAGAGAGAGACTGGAGAGTGCGGAGAGAGGCCCTCAGACAGCGTTAGAGAGCGAGAGAGCGAACGCACGCGTGTGTGTGTCTGTGCGCGACAGACAGAGTGAGTTGCAGAAGGAGGCAGTGCATACTGAGGCAGACAGAAGGAACACATTGAGACAGTCAGAGAGAGAGAGAGAGAGAGAGGAAGAGAGAGAGAGACAGTGAGCGTGGCAGCAGCAAGAGGACTAGCAGCAGCAGCAGCAGCAGCAGCAGTTCATCTTTGCCTGTCCTCGACGTGTCATGGATTTCCAGAGCTGGTGCGGAGCTCCGTGTGGAATACTTGGGAATCCCGCACCAGGGGCCGAGGAGCCGGAGCAGCGCGCCTGATATTCCGTCCCTCTACCCTCCAGGATGCCGTCCGTCTCCCTCAGCCTCCCCGCCGCCCTGGCCGGCAGGGCGCGCACCTGGGTCTGCCTCTCCTGCATGGTCTGGGTGAGCGTGGGGTTGGTTGGTCTGCTACTCTGTCAAGAGATGGGGGTGGGGGTGGGGGTGGGGGTATGGGTAGGGCTGGATACCTAGTGCTACAATATTAGGGTCTCCAACATGGCTGAATTGCCATTCAATTTCCACCACTTTAGATTTTGAAATGCACTGTTTGGTGTTAGCATGCACTGGTCCCAGATGATTTGAAAGAAAGTTCCCTACTCTGTCAAGAGATGGGGGTGGGGGTGGGGATGGGGGGTGAGCAGGGGGTAGGGCTGCATAACTAGTGCTAGAAATTAGGGTCTCCAATAGGAAGGTTTCTCTGCTTTGAATTGCCATTCAATTTCCACCACTTCAGATTTTAAAATGCAGTGTTTGGTGTTAGCATGCATTGGTGGTAAAAAATTCGGGTGTCCAACAGGAGGGTTGCTGTGCTCTAAATTGCCATTCAATTAGCCTACCATCACTTTAGATTTTGAACTGCAGTGCTTGGTGTTAGGATGCATTGGTGGTAAAAAATTAGGGTCTCCAGCAGAAGGGTTGCTGTGCTGAATTGCCATTCAATTAGCCTACCACCACTTCAGATTTTGAAATGCAGTGTTTGGTGTTAACATGCATCGGTCTCGGATGATTTCAAAGAAAGTTCCCTCGCTGTGCTGTTGACAGTCTGGAAAACTTAGCATCTCTTTCTTCTCTCGGTGTGTCCAGCCTGGCATGCAGTTATGTGACGGCAGTAATAGTTGCTGCTTAGCGCTGGATAATTGAATCTGCGTGTTTGGCTCTCTTTCTAAGTACAGCTCTGCTCTGTGTGGCTCTCTTAGTGACCGCTGTTTGTGAATGGCAGCTAGCTTTAAGGGGGGGGGGGGGGCCTGTCTTTGCTCTCCGGTCCTCTCCTCTGCTCTCTGCTCACAGGCTGGGTGGTGGGGTTGGGGGGTGGGACTGGGGGGTGCTTTCCTCTGACCCTGGGGGTCGGTTAATTAGCATTCTGCTTTGCTAGACCTCCGGGCGAAAGAATCCCCAAATCTCCTTCGGTTTAGTAGCTCGGTCCCTTCAGTCCCTGATTGAGAGGAGTGAAAGGCTTGAGCATCTCTTTAGCGAGGGCTTTGGTGGGCTTTTGTTAACCGTGGGCAGGCTAAACGGGTGGTCAGATTTCTTTGACCGCTCCAACCGGGAGAGACCTGGGTTGCCCCTGCTGTGACAGACCAGACACGTAGAGCTCCAGTGTTTACAGCTGCAAATGTGATTAGATTTAAAGGCGAAACGATGTAGGAAACAGGCCTCCTCGATGAGGCAGATGTGATTGATTTGGCTCGGGCAGTGGAGCAAGGAAACCCCCCCCCCCCCCTCACACAAAGATAAAATCCTGGGTCTGTGTCAGGTTTGATTGACTACGGGTGCTGAGAGGGGACATTCGGCGTGGAAGTGACCTGTTCACCTTTTTGAGTGCGGAGAGCTGAAAGTCAGACGTCTGAGTAAGCAGGTGATGACATAAGAGAGTAGAAGCAAGGAGAGATGTGTGTGTGTGTGTGTGTGTGTGTGTGTGCGTGGGATGGGGTGGGACAATATCCAATACCAACGCTAAAAACCCAAGACTGCACTTCCTCAAAACAGCCTGAATAATTGATGTGCTAGATGAAACTCTAAAGCTTGTTGGAAGGCTGATTTTTTTTCTCTTGGCATGAAGGACAAGGAGCTAAAAGTCCTCATCGGTCACAGAGTTTAAATTTAAGCGGGGATTGGACTGGACACTTTTGGAAGCGCACCCTTCATTCCTTGGAGCAGGAAAAGTAAACGCAGGTCATTATTTATGATGAAGCAGATCTCGCTGGAGTCCCTTGTCCACTGTTTTTGGAAAAAAAAAGCACATTGTGCATCAGGCCAGACTTCTGACAGCAGCATCAAGGTGTCTGGGGAGACTGTGTTGCTTACAGACATTCCTTATGCCACCCAGCTAAAGCAAATATTGACCTGTCGACTAAATGTCCACATTGACAAAGAGGTCAGGGAGCTTTAATGGAATGGTCAATGTCCATTACCCCCTCTGTAAATTAATCTTGCGCAAACAGGAGGGTGCAGGCACCGCCACAGCACTGAGTTTGTTTTGGCTCTGCTCTTGGCACTCAGGGGTAATAGTGGTGGTGGTGGTGGTGGTGGAGGTGGTGGTGGGTAGGGGGGGCCCCCAGGACCCGAGGCCACGCGTTGGGTCTGCGCCGTGCTCATCCCAGGGGTCTCCGATTGCGACGCGCTGACTGATGGGACCGGTCCGGCCAAACGAAACTCTGTGTTCTTTCAGCGGTGGGGTCAATGGGGGGTTGCGCAATGACTGAGGCCTGGAGGCCTAGGTACTGGAGCTCAAGTAGCTCCTCGAGGGGTGGACTTAGATGAGATGAGACGAGACGAGCTGTCTGCTGCACTGTGGTGTTGCATAATGTTTCTATGCATTCGAATGACTGGGCTTTCTGTTGCTGTTGAAAGTCTCTGTGTTCAGCGCTGTATTTCTTTTTGTCATTAACTGCATGTGTGCGCCGCACAAGTGAGTAAGAGAATTTCAATATTGAGTTTACACATGCTTTTTATTTACCGTTTGCCATGATGTCTGGAATGTCATTTATAAACTGAAAGCCTGTAGCCTGTTTCTCCATGTTTGAGTTACCTTCTGATCTGACATGAAGGTTAGGGTGTGGGGGTGTGTGCGTGTGAGTGTGTGTGTGTGTGTGTGTGTGTGTGTGTGTGTGGAGTGTTGGAGGGGGTGGGGGTGGGGGCAGCAGCAGATGTGGGACATCAGAAAATTGGCTAAAGGCTCGTAATTGCAACATCTGGATTTACATAGGCGAATGTTTGCTGCCTCTGTAATGGATTTGCCATGCGACCGGCGGCCGCCAGCACAGGCCTTGAAAGGATCCCCAGTCCACTCAGTCAGTCAGGACACATTCCTAATCTCGGCGCGAGTGTGGCCCTGGTGCAAGCAAGCAGACTAGCAAGCAAGCAAGCACTAAACAGGACACAAGGGTGCCAGAGTGACGCTGTGATTGACAGTCCAGAGGGAGAGTCGCCACCCAACTCTCACTACATAAAAGGGCGTTTAACCCTGTTGAGGTGATTTATGGGGGTTGTGGTGCTCCAGCCCCCCATTTTTCCCTGGGCCCAGACCCGGCCCTCTGCACGCTTCACTGGGCACATCGGCCCTGCTCCCCCCCCCCCCCCCCCCCCCCCACCCACCCCCCACCGCTCTCCGGAGCTGCCGTCTGGAATGTCTCCTGTCCGAGCGTGTTTTGGCCCTTTCTTCTCCCTCTCTTTTTTTGGGTTCTCTCTTTCTTCTCCCTCTTTCTTTCTCTTTGTCCTACTCTTGTACGATACCTTCTTGTTTCTCTCTAATCCTCCCCCCTTCAACAATACCCTCTCTCTCTCTTCTCTCTCTTTCTCTCTCTCTCTCTAGGTTTTCTTTAGAGTCATCCTAGGATATTTAGTGGTCAGGGAGGTTTGTTATAAATCCACAGCAACATCGGCCTTTCACAAGGGCCTTTTTTAAACACTTCTTTATGGTTCTGTGAAGTATAGTTGGGGTTTGGCTGGTGTCCCTGCACATTCTCTCCTCCTCTTTCTGCCTCTGCTACTTGTGAGTGAGCTCTTCCTGATCTTTGTGGGGAGCATGCAGGGAGACCTAAAGCTGCACTGCGTCCCGTGTAGGACATACATGTGGCAGATGTTTGCTGGCTCTTCCAGACATGTACTGTAGCCTTGTGAGTGTGTGTTTATGTGTGTGTGTGTGTTTATGTGTGTGTGTGTGTGTGTGTGTGTGTGTTTATGCCCGTGTGTGTGTTTGTGCATGTGTGTTTATGCGTGTGTGTGTGTGTTTATGCGTGTGTGTGTGTGTGTGTGCATGTGTGTGTGTGCGTCTGTGTGTATGTGTGTGTGTGTGTGCGTGTGTGTCTGTGTGTGCGCATGTGTGTGAGTTGGCTGAGGAGTGCGTAAGGAGATGCACAGGCCCTTGGGTCTGTGAGGCAGTTTCTGTCATTCATCGGGACCTCATTTAGGTCTTGGCAGTGCTTCTACACACCAGAGCTTATGGGTGTGTGTGTGTGTGTGTGTGTCTTCACGCGTGTGTGTGCGCAGAGGGGAAGGTTTCGATGTTGATCACGTGCCTCTTGCTTGCTGTATCTAACGTCTACTGATTATTCCCGGCTGTCTGGTTACCCGGTCTGTCTGCGCGCTTTTCTAACTGGAGCCATTGTTTTGCTGTTGTTGGAGGAGGACAGTTGCCATTAGAAACACAGCGGATGCTCTGACTTAACGAGCCCTAATAAACAGGTTTTTAATGAACTCATCTCTCAGACCACATGAATTGTGCGAACCTCTGCAATTGATTACGTGTGTCTGCTCATGAGCGAATGTATGTATGAGTCAACGAGTTGAGGCCATCCAGCAAGAATTTTCTTGGCACCCCACAATAACATATTTTTCCCCAGTCGCAGTACATATGTCAATTGTGTCCTAATGGAAGGCCATTCATCATCAGTTGCTCTCCTGTTCCTGGCTCATGCTATGTGCTTCCTATGGCATCCATCCACCTTTTGACCTTTTCGCTCACATTGCAGATATTGTCTGTATGCGAGTGCTCGCTGTGAGAAGGGCTGGGTGGAAGAGGCTGTGGTTAGCCACAGTGTTGCAGGAGTAGATTAAGGCTGGGGCCTGCAAGCTCTCGGGAGGTGCCTGAGCTCAGGATGGGGGCGGGGGGGTTGGGGGTGGGGGTGGGGGGGGGGGGTGGGGGTGTCTGGCCCCATGCCCAGGTGTTGGCTGGGCGGGAAAAGAAGATAGATGGAGAGATACAAAGAGAGAGAGGGAGAGAGGGAGAGAGAGACATACAGAAAGAGACAGAGTGAGAGAAAGTGATGCAGAAATAGAGAAAGTGTGAGAAAGAGAGAGAGAGAAAGAGAGAGGGAGAGAGAGAGGGAGAGACGGCGAGAGAGAGGGAGAGAGGAGGAGACATACAGAAAGAGGCAGTGTGAGAGAAATAGATTGAGAGAGAGAGAGAGAGAGAGAAAGACGGAGAGAGAGAAAGAGGGCAAGAGAGAGAGGGAGAGAGAGACATTCGGAAAGAGACAGAAAGCGATGGAGAAATAGAGAGAGACAGAGAGAGAGTGAGAGAGAGAAAGAGAGAGGGAGACAGAGAAGGAGAGAGGGGGAGACATACAGAAAGAGACAGTGTGAGAGAAGGAGATGGAGAAAGAGAGGGAGAGAGAGGCATACAGAGACAGAGTGTCAGAGAAAGACATGGAAAAAGAGAGGGATAGAGAGAGAGAGAGAGAGAGAGAGAGAGACTGCTACAGCTCAGGGCTGTCTGTCTTATGCATAGCAGCGAGGGGGAGAGGAGTGAGGTGTGGAGGCCTGTTTGTCATTAGGAGTCGGAGGTTCTGAGGCCCCCCCTTGGCCCCTCTCAGGAACCCCCTACACCGCAGTTCCAAAGGGTCTCAGGAAGGACCCCCTCCACCCTCCACCCTCCAGCCTCGCCCACACCCACACCCAAACCCACACCCCAACCAGCCCTCCTGTGTTTGCTTTCTTTGTTTTCGGCCCTCATTGATCTTTCATGCTGTTTATGGTATGAAAGTCGGGAGGCCAGAGCCTTTTGTAATTTGCTCCAAATGTGCACGTGTACTTGTGCAGGCCTTAATAAATTAGCTAACTGCTCCAGTTTCGATTTCTGTTTGTCTGCCCCTTCTCTCCATTATCCTGCAAAACAATGCTCTTTTGGTCTTATATGGAGAAACTTAGCTCAGACATGTGCTCAGAGAGGTGTAAAAAGACACCTCACCCATCATTCCTGTCTGCTCTACATCTTTTATTTACACAGCACAAAACAGCAGAGAGAAATGAAAAAGTCTGCCACCCTTTCTCCAGTTCTCGCAGCGAGCTAGTTAACCAGCATGGTTAATTAGACTGTAGTTTTTTTTTGCACTGATAGCTTGTGATCCTGTGCTATCATAAAGTCTGGGCCGTGCGCCCACCTTTGAATGCTGTATACAGTATGTGTGTGTGAGTGTGTTTGTGTGTGTGTGTGTGTGTGTGTGTGTGTGTGACTGAGTCGGTTCGCTTGCTGCCGCCATCACACTAATCAATGCTTTAATTATCCCCACTCTGTCTTCCTCTGGCAGCACTCGAGCAGGGCTCGCATCGATTCCAGCAGAGAGGCGGGGGAATAGAGAGAAGCAAATGTGTGTGTGTGTGTGTGTGTGTGTGTGTGTGTGTTTGGAGGGGTGCAAGTGTGTAAGTGTGTGTTTGTGTGTGTGTGTAAGTGAATGTGTGTGTTTGGAGGGATGTGTTTGTAGGGGTGTGTGTGTGTGTGTTTGGAGGGGTGTGTGTGTGTGTGTTTGGAGGGGTACGTATATTTGTGTGTGTGTGTTTGGCGGGGTTTGTGTGTGTGTGTGTGTGTGTTTGGAGGGCTGTGTGTGTGTGTGTGTGTTTGGAGGGCTGTGTGTGTGTATGTGTTTGGAGGTGTGTGTGTGTGTGTTTGGAGGGTTGTGTGTGTGTGCGTGTGTGTGTGTGTGTGTATGTGTATGTGTGTGTTTGGAGGGGTGTGTGTGTGTTTGGAGGGGGGTGTGTGTGTGTGTGTATGTTTGGAGGGGTGTGTGTGTGTGTGTGTGTGTGTGTGTGTGTTTGGAGGGGTGTATGTGTGTGTGTGTGTGTGTGTGTGTTTGGAGGGGTGTGTGTGTGTGTGTGTGTGTGTGATCTCAGGGGCCGAGTGCGGGGGCC
>CM050213.1:7322500-7330000 GCA_027475355.1 Coilia nasus
CATTGTGGGTGGACACAGGCTCTTTTCACAGGTATATGAAGAGGGAGAGAGAGGGAGGGAGTGAGGGAGAGAGAGAGAGAGAGAGAGAGAGAGAGAGACAGAGAGAGAGAGAGAGCAAAAAAAGGCTTTGCATCTTACGGTAAGAGTAAACCTCTCATGTCTGTCAGACAGCTTCCCATGGTGGGTGGACGCATCAGGTCTGTCATCAGTATGTCTGATGCCTTAGTAGGCATCAAGTATGCCTACCAGTTATAATAACACCGATAACCTCCATTATAAAATCCTCTCTGACAACCGGCACAGTTCCATCATCACTAAAAGTTGCCATGATTAGACCAACACTGAAAAAACCCGGACTGGACTGTAATGACCTCAACAACTATCGTCCCATATCCAACCTACCTTTCATCTCCAAAATACTTGAGAAAGTAGTTGCATCCCAACTCCAGGCATACCTCCAACATCATCACCTTTTTGAGCAATTTCAATCTGGCTTTCGCCCTCAGCATAGTACTGAAACAGCACTCATTAAGATCACAAATGATCTCCTTTGTGCAGCTGATGCTGGTCTACTGTCCATCCTCATCCTTTTGGACCTTAGTGCTGCTTTTGACACAATATCCCATCAACTTTTGTTAGAGCGGCTAATGAGCATAGGAGTCTGTGGCACTGCCTATAAGTGGTTTGAGAGCTATCTATCGGAACGAACCTACTTTGTTCAGATCCAGGACCAGCGATCTGAAAACTCTACCCTCCATCGCGGTGTTCCACAGGGATCAGTACTGGGGCCACTTCTGTTTATTGTCTACCTTCTTCCTCTTGGTAACATCTTCAGGCACTATGGAATCCAGTTTCACTCATATGCTGATGACACCCAGCTTTATGTATCCACTAGTCCCACTGCCAGTCTCCCACCAAATGGTCTTACTGCCTGTCTCCATGATATACAGGCATGGATGACACAAAACTATCTCAAATTGAACAGCAATAAAACAGAAGTTCTCCTTATTGGGACCACAACAACTCAGCAAAAAAATGACATTGCTTCAGTGTCTGTAGGTGATGACGTCATACCAGTCTCCAAACATGTAAAGAGCCTTGGAGTTATCTTGGACAGCACCCTCTCCTTCTCAAATCACATCAGTAATGTCTGTCGAACTGCATTTTTCCATCTAAGGAACATCTCTAGACTGCGCCCTGCACTTACCCAGCACTCTGCTGAAGTGCTTGTCAACAGCTTGGTAACATCTCGGATTGACTACTGCAATGCAATTCTGTCAGGCATCCCCAAGAAACTTTCTCACCGTCTTCAACTTGTCCAGAACTCCGCGGCACGCATTATAACCTGCTCAAAGTCATCTGACCATGTTACACCCCTGCTGCTCCAGCTACATTGGCTTCCGATACCCCAGCGGATTACCTTTAAAATCCTATTAATTACATTTAAAGCCATCCATAATCTTGCCCCATCATATATTAAGGACCTGTTGCAGATCTATTCACCCTCACGTTCACTGCGGTCATCTAATGCAGGATTACTGGTCCAACCAGACATCCTACTCAACACAATGGGTGCAAGGGCCTTCTCTTATGCTGCTCCGAAATTATGGAACTCACTCCCCTCATTCATCCGCACACAGGACTCTGTATCACAATTTAAAAGTGCACTGAAAACGCACCTTTTTAAATTAGCATATGAGCTCTAAGCCATAGGAGCTGTTTTTATGCTCCTGATATTGTTTTTTTTTAATGTTGATTCCTTTATGTATTTGTTTTTTTTTTATTTTATTTTTTCTTAAGGTGACCTTGAGTGCTTTGAAAGGCGCCGTGTAACAAATAAAATGTATTATTATTTTTTTATTATTATCAGTGTAAGCTCAGCAGGAGGTCGAGCAGCGCAAGGGCCTCGGGGGTTTTGACGGACATGTGGGGGGGCTCAGGGGAGAGGGGTGGTCTACTAGGGCCCCGGAGCTGAGTAAACACATTAATCATAATAAATCTTGTGCGTTGCCTTGTGTTGTCTGGGTGCCAGTAATATAAATGTTTGGGCCAGGTCGGTGCTCGCGATTGTTTGGACTACGGGGTTGATAGCGGTTAATTAGATTCAGATGGGGGCTGACATTGTTTTCATTACGGTCCTTGTTTAAAGCTGGTAAATCGATGGACAACATTTGCCCCCTGAAGCGAAGTTGGTGCAAGACTAAAGGAATGGGGGTTAGGAGTTCCAAATGTGCTGATACAAACTCTGCTTGTTTTTGGAGCAGTTTGGCCCTGCTCACACCGAGCTGTACCCAGCTCTGTAAATGACGGGTGGCCATTATGTTTTCACCAGTCGTCAGTGGTTAGGTGTTGTGGTTCAACTTGTGGCATTTCAGTTTGTGTGGACAAGTGAATCTGTTTGTGATAAGAAACCATAATTTGTTTTTTCAAAGTCAGTGTTTCTCAAAGTGCCGTCCGCAAGAAATCCCAAGTGGTCTGTGAGCAGATGTGTTAAAATCTTGCTTAAGCTACCTATGCTATGTACATTGTGTATAAACAACGTGTATCATCTTTAAGCCATTCCCCAATGAAGGCTGTGCTGCTGCACTAATTCATGCATTCACGTAGCCCCATTAGCTTCAGATGGGGGCTAACACACATACAAATCATCACCAATGCCATATGTAGACTGACCATGAAACTCCTTGGGTTTGCTTTTTTTTAAACAGTTGTGATTCATATGGCTTTACACTGGAATTGAGCCCAAATATGACTCATGACAAACGACTCAGAAAATTCATTTCGTATTAGGGCTGAACATTCCATATAATTTCCCTCTGTTTATTGGTGTGCCAACAGACATCTTAAAATTCTACATTTATGTCGAAGTTGCAACAGCTGTATTTTTTCAACTAACAGTAATTCCTTCATGTTGTGTTTCTAGGAAACCCTTCTGAAGAGATTTTCGGTTCTGAAAGTTTTCAGGCCATGTCCATTTGTTTTCACTTTGACAATGAATTCATTGGCTCCATTGCCGATCAATAGTCACTACTCCTCAAAGCCATGTTAGTGGTCCTCTTATCTCCTTTGACCAACACCATGTGGGGGCTTGCTTCAATGGCATCCATCACGTGACCAAAGACAGAGTAAGAGAGAGAGGGAGAGAGGAAGAGAGAGAGAAAGAAAGAGAAAGAGGGGGGAGAGAGAAAGACAGAGAGAGAGAGAAAGGGAGGAGAGAAAGAGAGAGGGGGGGGGGCACGTTGGTGAAACATCCTTAACGTGTCTGTGTGGCTGTGGGGTCGGGCAGAGGGGAAGGAGGGAGAGGGGGGGTCGGGTCAGGGGTGAGCCCCCCCT
This sequence comes from Coilia nasus, assembly GCA_027475355.1. NCBI lineage: Eukaryota > Metazoa > Chordata > Actinopteri > Clupeiformes > Engraulidae > Coilia > Coilia nasus. Next base: position 7,325,834 of record CM050213.1, read on the forward strand.
GCTGGGTAATGTTTTGTGAGCCGAAGAATAGCAGCCTTGTGAAAAAAAACACAGGGATGGAGGGTGGGGGGGTGTATGTGTGTGTGGCGGGGGTGTGTGTGGTGGGGGGTTGGGGGGGGTGGAGGGTGGGGGCGTGTTGGTGTGGGGGGGGGGGGGTGAGGGGTGTATGTGTGTGTGGTGGTGAGTGTGGGGCGTGTTGGTAGGGGATCGGGTGTGTGGTGTGGGGGGTGTGTTGGTAGAGGGGCGAGTGAGGGGTGTGTGTGTGGTGGTGAGTGTGGGGCGTGTTGGTAGGGGATCGGGTGTGTGTGTGTGGTGTGGGGGGCGTGTTGGTAGAGGGGCGAGTGAGGGGTGTATGTGTGTGTGGTGGTGAGTGTGGGGCGTGTTGGTAGGGGATCGGGTGTGTGTGGCGGGGGGTGGGGGGCGTGTTGGTAGAGGGGCGAGTGAGGGGTGTATGTGTGTGTGGTGGTGAGTGTGGGGCGTGTTGGTAGGGGATCGGGTGTGTGTGGCGGGGGGTGGGGGGCGTGTTGGTAGAGGGGCGAGTGAGGGGTGTATGTGTGTGTGGTGGTGAGTGTGGGGCGTGTTGGTAGGGGATCGGGTGTGTGTGTGTGGCAGGGGGTGGGGGGTGGGTTGGTAGGGGGGTGGTGGTGGTGGTCTACCCACAGGCCGTCCCCCCTTTCAGGGCCAGTGCAGGGGAGGCGAGGGGCGGGAGATGGTTGGTGACAGGGGAGCAGGGGGCTGGCTGATGACTTAACCCACAGACACACATATATCTCAAAGGGCGCAAGTTTCCCTGCACTGCCTACATAGCCCGGTAAACCAGCCCCTCGTACTTCGTTTCATTTTGTACAGAGGGTCTGGAGTCACTGCTGTTGAAATTCATGTATGAGGACCGAGCAACTGCTAGCCAATCAGCGAACAGAGGGAGTGTTCGTGAGCCATGATGTTGACTTTGTGTCCTACATTTGAATTGTGCGTAGTGCGTAGGTAGGCTAATTGCATACGTGATGACCAGATGTTAGCGATTGGATAAAGGCAGAGCCACTTGTTTTAAACTTCAGCAGAGTCCACACCTCCAGGAACAAATCGTTTCTGACGGTGTCTGTTCCAGACCCTGTGTATAAAAGGGTCTGGTTTACCAGGGTACATCCTGCACAGGTCAGGTGTTGGTAGATCGTAGGAACTTATTAGGCAATATAAAACGAAAAAAAAAAATCGCGTACTGCTTGACTTAAAGGAGAACTTCGGTGTAAAATGAAAATTGGCATGTTAAAACATCATACCGAGTTGGTATGTGTACGGAGGAGCAAAATTGATTTAGCCTGTTGCATTCAGAGTTTAACTATTTTTTATAGTTTGACCCAGAAGGCTAACAATGGAAGTGGTAGGTGCCCTTAGACGAAGCATGACGACTACGCTATTTTTAAAACATTAAAACAGCTCGAAGAAATTCCACATTCCATTGGTAGTACAACAAAGGCTCTGGCATTCAAAACGAACCACTGAGAATATTGTACATGTACACAACGTTTATTTAAAAAGCTGTTCTTACATGCAGTCGTTTGCAGTTGTTTCTTGTTGCCGCTATGATGAAAGTCCAAACAGGTTGATTGTACTACCTCTCCTCCTATTCTTCCTGCTGGTTCGTGTTCATCAATCGACCTGTGCAGACTTTCATCATGGCGGCGACGAGAAACTACAGCAAGGTACTGCTTGTCAAAACTGTTTTATTAATAAATGTTGTGTACACTTACAAAGTTCTCAGTGCCTCGTTTTTAATGTCAGGGCCTTTGTTGTACTACGAGTTTCTTCGAGCTGTTTTAATGGTTTAAAAATAGCGTAGCCGTCATGCTTCGTCTGAGGGCACCTACCACTTCCATTGTTAGCCTTCTGGGACAAACGATAAAAAATAGTTAAACTCTGAATGCAACAGGCTAAATCAATTTTGCTCCTCCGTACACATACCAACTCGGTATGATGTTTTAACATGCCAATTTTCATTTTACACCGAAGTTCTCCTTTAACTTAGGTTTATTGAGCGTGAACAACACGTTGACTTTGTTGTTGATGTTTTGTTGATGTTTTGCGTAGTTTAGTGCTTTGTTTATGTTCTGCGTCATCTAGTGCAGGGCAGCTGATTTACTGGCTGAATGAAGCAAAGCTGCGATTGAGTTGAGCCAAGTTGTGTTTGAGGGCAGGCTGGAAAACACACACCCCCTCATGGGCCATTAATAGTGTGTCATAGCGGCCATTATTAGTGTGTCATAGCGGCCATTAATAGTGTGTCATAGCAGCCATTAATAGTGTGTCATAGCGGCCATTAATAGTGTGTCATAGCAGCCATTAATAATGTGTCATAGCAGCCATTAATAGTGTGTCATAGCGGCCATTAATACTGTGTCATAGCAGCCATTAATAGCGTGTTATAGCAGCCATTAATAGTGTGTCATGAATTGTTTGGGGTTTGAAATTTATGAGAATTTTGGACGCTTGTTTTTGTGTGTGTGTGTGTGTGTGTGTGTGTGTGTGTGTGTGTATGTGTGTGTCTGTGTGTGAAAATGAATGAACTGAAAAAATGAAGCACGTCACTTCGGAGCTGTAATTTAAAGCAAACCCTCGTGTGCAGTTCTCCCAAGTGTCTCAATCTGTACGCTCTCTCTCTCTCTCTCTCTTTCTCTCTCTCTCTTTCTCTCTCTCTCTCTCTCTCACACACACACACACACACACACACACACACACACTCCCTCCTTCCCCTTTCTCCCGCTCTATCCTGTATTTCTGTCTCTGTCTCTGTCTCTTGCAACGCAGAAGGAAAACAGCTTCTCTGGGTGAGCTTATGCAGCTGGAATGTTTCATGTAGCTGAAAAAGCAAGGCCTTCTGGGGATCACTGTGAGTCGGCCATACTGGCTCGCACAGTGAAAAGCTCTGTCAGGTTAAGAGGGCCTGTGCTTCGGTGTGCTTTAAGCGTCCACTCCTGGGCTTTAAACTCTGTAATTAAACTTTGCTCTGGACTCTACAGGGCTGGGGTAGTGGTAGTGGTGGTGGTGGTGGTGGTGGTGGTGGTGGTTCGACAAGTCCCAAATGTTACACAGGAATTTGCACCATTTTAGCAACCAGGGAATATACAGTCTTTATGAGAGGCTAGTTGGGTCTGTAGATTTTATGAGGTTTTGCAAATGTCTTTGCTGGGTGCTGGTGTCGTTTGGTTCACAGAGGCACTGAGGTACCTTAAAGAGTAGCGCAGCAATATGTCTTTGCCGGACTCTTAAAAGAAAGATAGTATGCGCACACAGCACTTAAACTACTTAAAAGGTACCTTAAAGAATAGTTGAATAATATGTCTCTGAAGGACTCTTAAAAGTAGGATGGTATGTGCAGACAACACTGAGGAACCTTAAAGAGTAGGCATAGTAGAGCGATATGTGTCAGCAGGACTCTGAAAAGTAGGATGGTATGCACAGCCAATGTTGAGGTACCTTGAAAAGTAGTACAGCGATATGTCTCTGAAGGACTCTTAAAAGTAGGATGGTATATGCAGACAACACTGTGGTACTGTAAAGTGTAGGCCTAGTAGAGCATTATGTGTCAGCAGGACTCTTAAAAGTAGGTTGGTATGCTCAGACAACAGTGAGGTACCTTAAAGAATAGGCATAGTAGAGCGATATGTCTCTGCAGGACTCTTAAAAGTAGGATGGTATGCACAGCCAATGTTGAGGTACCTTGAAAAGTAGTACAGCAATATGTCTCTGAAGGACTCTTAATAGTAGGATGGTATGCGCAGACAACACTGAGGCACCTTATAGAGTAGTAGAGCGATATGTCTCTGCAGGACTCTTAAGGCCTGGATATACTCGCCGCGCGGAGCGGTGCGCGCGCAAAAGTGACGTCAAAATGACGTCAGTGCACATCTGGCGCGGCGTTCTCAAGCGCATAGTTGCCGTGTCTGCACCTCCGATTTTTTGTAACTTGCGCGCGGCAGCCCCATTGAAAACAATAGGCAATGGCTAGTCTGTTTTCAGCTAACTTTAGCCTAGTAACTACCAGCCTAAACATGTATTTTCCATTGCTACAAATCAGCTAATATTACTGGAAACTCACAAGAAATACAAACACTGACTAAAAACTTTTAGGATTTTGTTCAGTTTTATCCACAAACCAACTTAGGTGCA
>CM050213.1:7332500-7340000 GCA_027475355.1 Coilia nasus
AAGTACAGCAATATATCTCCACCGGACTCTTAAAAGAAAGATGGTATGCGCATACAACACTGAGGTACCTTAAAGAATAGTAGAGCAATATGTCTTTGCCGGACTCTGAAAAGTAGGATGGTATGCACACACAACACTGGGCTGTGTGTGGAGAGACGGGGAGGGGAGGGGAGTAGAGGGCAGGAGAGGAGAGGAGAGGAGAGGAGAGGGGAGGAGAGGAGAGGGGAGGAGAGGGCAAGCCTAAGCGTCCCTGATCGACATTCTCCAGGCATCCTGTGCAGTGCCACACCACTTCCTCCAAAACCTCTTAGATCTGTCTAATCAATCAGATCACCCCCTCTCTCTCCCTCCCACACACACACACGCAACGTACAGACGCACACACACACACACACACACACACACACACAAACACACAAATGTAGTGACATGCACACACACACACACAAACTTACACATGCACAGATGCAGGCACACAGTTATACACACACACACACACACGCGCACACACACACACACACACACACACACACACACACACACACACACACACACACACACATCCATGACAATTTATTTCCTTCTGTTTGGGGGGACCAGAGCTAGCTCCCCACACCCTAATGCCCTCCTGCTCCCCACTCTCCCACCACCCAGCACACACTGGCCGCAGCCTGGGCAGGAGAAGAAGCCCTCCCCGCTTCCTGTGTCTGGAGCTCTGGAGCTCTGGAGCTGTAGCTGGGGGTGAGGGGCTGTGCTGTGCTATGTTGGGGCTGGGGCTGGGGCATTGTCTGGCTGTATGGAGCGCAGTGTCGTTCCCATGGGCTTATGTCACAGTGAGGGGGTTGTGTACTTAGTAACGTCAGCCTAGCCGCTAGGGGTGGGGTGGGGGCTGAGGAAGAAGGGATGGGGGTGAGGGTGAGGGTGAGGGTGAGGGTGGGTGGACATGCTGGGTGCCCTGCTTTTGTGGCCAACATTGTGGCATCTTTTGATGAACATTTTCGGATGGGGGGAGGGGGGGTTGTTTGCACGATTATCGCAACCTCAAACTTTTGAAATAAAACAAGAAGTGGGAACTTCTTGGGAGCTAAATAACATGCTTTGACTATTGTAGGTTTTATTTGATTTTGTTATTTTGTGTCCCATTTATGTCTTGAGTCATTGAGTGATGTGGCTGGTATCTGACGCTGGGTTGGAGTGGGTGGAGATAGTCACTAATATGTTGTTGTTCTCTATCAAGTGATCTTGGTTTTTGCAAAAACAGTGATTTAAAAAAAAAAAAAAAAAAAACACGAGAAGTTGGGGGGAATAAAATGTAAGATTCTGCTATCACAAGCCCTGGGTGACTAAGGAGGTGTGTACTTGTTATCTAATGTCAGCTTGATTTGTTTTCCCCAGTTCGAAATCACTTTGGATAAGAAGCATCTGCTGAGTGTGATGTAATGAAATGGAAAAAAAAAATCTCCCAGGGATGAGACGTCCAGGGTGTGTGCACACAGTAAACAAGAGACGAGAATGCCGGCACTGTTTCTAACGAACGGAAACAATTAGGGTAACGAAAGAGCTCGCTGCATTGTCTGGGCGATGTATTTGCATAGAGATCCAGGGTAAACAAAGAGGGTCAGACCTACAGTCAGTGCTGGGAGGCCAATGACAGAGCTTGTTCAGTTTGTGTGGCTGTTTTGTGAGCGAAAACGAGAGAAATTAAGCATGATTGGAGCCATAAAAGGACTCTTTATGGCTCTGCGGTCGCTGCAAGCTATCTTAGCTCATTGTTAATGGGAGATGAAACATGAGGTTTTGCTGTGCTGGGAACGCCCCCCTCCCCCCTAAAGTGGTCCAAAGCAACTGATGCATCACACATGCTGGGGTGGAGAGGGAGGGCACACCGAAATGCTTTGCAGCACAAGTCTCTTCCACTACATACAAACTTTGCATCTCTCTCTGTTCTGTTCTCTCCCCCCCTTTCTCTCTTTCTCTTTCTTTCTCTCTCTGTCTCTCTTTCATTCTCTCTCTCTCTTTCTTTAATTCTCTCTCTCTTTCTTTCTCTCTGTCTTTATTTACTTGCATCAGTCTGTCTTTGTATTTCTCTGTCTGTGCATCTATCTTGTTATGTTGGTTTGTCTGCCTCCCTCCCTCTCTCTCTCTCTCTCTCTCTCTCTCTCTCTCTCTCTGTCTCTGTCTCTGTCTCTCTCTCTCTCTCTCTATATATATATATATATATATCTACCTCTCTCTCTTTCATTTTTTCTCTTTGTCTTTATTTACCTATCTATCTGTCTGTCTTTGTATTTCTGTGTTTGTGCATCTATCTTATGTTGGTTAGTCTGTCTTTCTCTCCTCCCTTCTGTCTGTCTTCTATTTATGTGTCTACAGGAGTTCTCATCTTCAAGCTGAGTAGAGCTGAAATGGAGATATCCTCCTGTCTCGTCTCTCTCCTTCCCTCCCTCCCTCCCTCCTTCCCTCCTTCCCCTTTTGCTCTTTTTTCCGTTTTGTCTTTTGATCTTTGTCCTCCCACCTCTCTCCTTCTCTCTTTTTTCTCTCATTCCTTTCTGAATTTCCTCTGTAGAAGTTGAAAGGGAGAAAGCAGGTAACTTGGGATCAGCCAGGATTTTTATACATTACACTTGTCCCACACAAAGCTCAGGGAATACCCTTCAGAAAAGCAGTAACAAGTGTGGCAGATGTGTAAATGGCAAATGGACTACATTTATATAGCGCTTTTATACAACGATCCCAAAGCTGTTTACATGGAAATACCTCATTTTTTACCCATTCATTTACCCACGGATGGCAAAACTACCCTATGAAGGCAAAGAGTAGTAACTACACAAACACTGAAACTGAGGAAAATGTTTTCAAAGTTGTCAAGCAGAAACCTGAAGGAAAACATTAAGGCCTATGAAATCACTGACATGCTGCGTATGACAAGTTCTGATTTGGTGATTAGACGAGGATTCATGCCATGGACCTCAGCCAGGAAGACAGAAGTTTGTCTTGTATCAGCCAATCAAATCAAAAGTATGAGGAGGGCGAGTTCCCCTCGGGGGCCCCAAGATCAGTGTTGCCATAGCGACTGTATAAACTGTCTGCCTAGGTGGCCTGCAGACCAAAGGCTGCCATGGAAACGGCTCCGTATTTCATCTGTGGTGAGATTAGAAGTGTTGCCAGCATAGCTTTTGTATGTTTACATTACAGCCATATATTCTTGTGATGAATTATTCGTGAACTTTGGCATAATGTACAAAACCCCTGATCCAACACGTGAGTCATAACATCTGTGGCTTACTGTAATGTTTGAATAACAGTGACAGACAAAAGGGCAGTTGTGAAATCTTTGCAAAGGTGCCTTTGTAAAAAAAGATTTTGTGTGGTATTGCTTGTCTTCTTGTCCTTGCGTACAATAACACTCGGACATTCCTTATACAAACACCCACTGGCTTAAAGCTCCATTGAATGTGCCTGGTACAGACCATTTGCCTTTGGACCAGGCCAAGGAATTCTGCTTTAAAACAGCCCCTCTGTCGCTCTGTTTAGAGAAGCGTTCTTGAATGGTCTCTTTTATGGGACATTCCCTGCTGTAGTCCTTCAGTTATGAGGTACACGACATGGACATGGACACACACTCATATACACACACACATACACACGCACGCACGTACACACGCATACACGCACGCATGCCGCACTCACACGCACACACACACACACACACACACACACATGCACATAAAAAAAACATACCGTCTCTAACTCTCTCTCCCTCTCTTTCTCCTTTTTTCTCTCTTTCTCCCTCTCTGTTACACACACACACACACCCACACACACAAACACATAATACACACACAGACACACACACACACACACACACACCAAATGTATCACAATCAAGGACCAAACAGGCCCCTAGCCCTAGCAGGTGATGGGCTGAGATTTGGCACAGGCGTGTGGATCTAATCTTCGGCAGGGATGCCAGGCCCGACTCCTTCCCCCTGCGCCGTGTCCTGCCATAGGCTGCTCGCTGCGGGGAAGGGCCCACGCATAGCTGCATTAATTGTTTTAGGCCTAACGAGATTAGGCTAATCACATTTCACAGCGCAGAGGCGCAGGCCTGGCAGTGCAGGAAGAAAGGGGGCTGGCTGTCCGTGTGACTGGTGCTGCTTGCCGCACATCACACACTCACTCAAGGTCAGCCATTGTGCTTCAAACACTCACTCGCTACCTGATTACAGTGTGCTGCTCAGGTGCAGCAGAAGACACACAGGCTAGGGTGACCGTATTTTGCTTACGGAAAACCAGGACAAAAACCAGGACCAGCTTTTCCTTAATAATTGTGTTATCTTGTTTCAGGGTACATGGATAATACAAATGAAATGAAAAACAATGAAAACTAGTAAAACTAGTAAAGTAACTACAAATAAAAGCACTCAGGCAGCTCAGATCACCACCAAAATCTAATCACTTTTTAAGTTAGCCCATTTTTGACCTACCCTGAAAATTTCATCAAAATCCATCCATAACTTTTTGAGTTATGTTGCAAACTAACAAATAAATGCTGATGATTACATAACCTTCGCTGACGGAGGTAAAAACACCAGGACGGCCAGGACAGGACGTGAGGACAGGACATGTCCTGGGACAACAGGACGTTTGGTCACCCTAACACAGGCACCAGTGCAGTCACACTTGCGTATGGTCTATTTTCCTTCAGAGGTCATATTTCCAGTAGTGTCCTGGCACATCCCAAGCAGGAAGTGGCAAATGGAAAACCCTCTCATGATGGGATACCTACTTGTTGTAGGTGCTGTTCCACCTCAGAGGTAGCCTGGTAAACCCGCTCCTCATACTTCATTTCATTTTGTACAAAGGGTCTGGACCGGAATCTCTTGAGGGTCATCTAAGCGGACCGAGCAATGCCGATCCAATCAGCGAACAGAGGGTGTGTTCGTGAGCCATGACGTTGACCTTGTGTGCTACATTTGAATTGTAGTGCGTAGGTAGGCTAATTGCATACGTGACGACCAGGCATTAGCGATTGGGTAAAGGCAAAGAGTCCACACCTCCAGGAAGAAATCCTTTCTCACAGCCTCCGCTCCAGACCCTCTGTACGAAATGAAATGAAGTACGAGGGGCTGGTTTACCAGGCTACCTCTGAAGACCATGTGCTTGCAATTCAAGATGGCTGTATGCAGTATCAATAAAGCTGTAGTTTTTACAGCTGTTAAAGCATGTCAGTCTCTTTGACCACCACATGCTATCACATAATGTGTTAATTGGAACCAGTAATATTCGCTAACTAGGTAAATAACCGCGCAGACCGAGCAGGAAACTGTGTGGCAAATGTAATGCTTCCATCTCAAGTTCCAGTGTTTTTTTTACAGATGTAACACCATCACCAGTTACTTGTCCCACCACCCAGTGCAAATGCAATTAAAAACATCTAAGTTCTGTTGAAGTCAGTTCCGTTTTAGATTCCTGCAAGTTGTTAAGGGTCAGTGTGATGGAGTGCCCATCACTAGGGTTGTGTGTGTGCTCTGACTGCCATCCCAACAAGCCTGGCTCTTTGGCGTTGCGGTCAGAGCCCCAGTTTGGTACCTCGTAGACGCAGGTTTGAAGCCGGGTGGGGTGACTTCTCCTTGCCTTCGCTACAGTGATGCTCAGAGTTTTCTTCTATTTAATTTTGTGCAGGTTAATATGTTGCGGGTTTATGATGTGTCATTACGTGATTGCGTTATTGTGTTAGTCCGCTCCGGCGCCACTGGACTGAAAGAAATGCTGTCTTGTGTTGTTGTACTTGTGTTTTTCGAGCCAAACTGTAAAGCACTTTGAGCTGCATCTTGTATGAATTGTGCTATATAAGTAAAGATTGTTGTTATTATATTATTATTATTATTATGGTAGGATATTGGTGCTCACACACACGCACACTCACACACACACACACACACACAAATACACACACACACACACACACACATACACACATACACATACAGAAAGATAGATTGTATAGAAAGGCAAAGAAAGAGAAAGAGTGTGTGTGAGAAAGAAATGAGTAAAGTATGGGAAAGAGAAGACACATAGCAGAATACTTACTCAGCAGTACAGAAAAGGGGGGGGGAGAAAAAGAGAACAATGAAAAGACAATGGGACAAAGAGCCTCCCCGACAAGAATTGGAGGATGACACACCACCAGACTTGCTGTCCTATGAGAACCAGACCCAGGGATTTCCTGCCCCAGCCAGCCGACGTCTCAACCCATAAATCTGCCCCAGGCAGGCAGGCCGAGTGCAGTCTCAACCACGGGCCCTGCAGCAGCATCTGCAGAACCGCTTTGGAGCTGAGTGGCCATGGCTGCCACTCATCTGAGCTCCTGGGCTCCGGTGCCTGCCTGGCTTGCGTTCTAGTTTTCCGTGCCACGATGAGGACATAATTACTGGCCGACTGGGTGGCTGACGCAAGGCCTGGTGAGGAAACGCCATGGTGGAGTTTCTGCTCAGCTCCGATGTCCCGTTACATGCCATACCAGAGCTGCTCATAGCCTCCCGGTGCCTGCCTGTGCAGGCAGTGTGTGTGTGTGTGTGTGTTTATATCTGTATGTGGTGTGTGTGTGTGTGTGTGTGTGTGTGTGTGCACATGTGTGTCTGCACGCACGTGTCTTTGTATGTGTCTGTGTTTGGTGTGTGTGTGTGTATGTGTGTGTGTGTGTGTATGGGCTGTTAGTGGGGGGAAGTATGCCCTGCATGGTGCTGAATGTGCCAGCCACATGCCCATGTCCGAGTCCTGCTTCTGCCATGTTCTGACTGGATAAATGCCTGGCAGGAAGGTGGGGTCGGGTGGAGGGGTAGAGGGGTAGAGGGGTTGGGGTCTGGCTCCGGCTCCGGACGGGGCTCCCTGGCTGGAGAAGAATTCAATAAGCCCTCAGCAGTGTTTTATATATAAATACCCCTTCCTGCATGTGGTCCCCAGAAGCCTAGCTCGGCCTCACGGCTCTGTCTGACTAGCCTTGCAGAAAAACGTGTCAGGGAAAGTTTTCTGTTACTTGAGCTGCATCCGTCTGTGTTTGCTATTCATTTTGCTATGTGCAGTATCATTTTTTTTTTGTAAGAGGAACTTTTAATCGAAGTCAATGTTTATTATATTATAAAGTGGGTTTTACTAAGTTGAGCTATGAAGTCTTCTTATGTTACTCAACCTGTAATTGTTGTCAGTCAATTTAAACAAGCTTTCTTTGTGTAAGCATCTTTCTCATTACAGGTTTTTTGGCTCTTTAGTTGTACGAAGAGGATGAAATCCTGTCTTCGCTAAGCCAAACATTAAATGCTAGCCAGCTGAGCAAATATTCACAGGAAGTGATGTCACACAGGCTAAGTCGCCAAGAGCCATCCGTTTAGGCTCGTTGAGGGCAGAGAGGAACTTCGAGGGGGAGCTCTGATCCTCGTTCCCACCGAGGCGGCGCTCACAGGATGAGAGGGGCTGGGAAATCAGTTTGTTTGCCCTTTC
>CM050213.1:7345000-7362500 GCA_027475355.1 Coilia nasus
GACATTAAAAACAAGGCACTGAGACCTTTGTAAGTGTACACAACATTTATTAATAAACAGTTTTGACAAGCAGTACCTAGCTGTAGTTTCTCATCGCCGCCATGATAAAAGTCCAAACAAGTCGATTGTACCACCTCTCCTCCTATTCTTCCTGCTGGTTCGTGTTCGTCAGTCGACTGGTGCGGACTTTCATCATGGCGGCGACGACAAACTACAGCAAGATACTGCTTGTCAAAACTGTTTTATTAATAAATGTTGTGTACACGTTCAAAGTTCTCAGTGCCTCGTTTTTAATGTCAGGGCCTTTGCTGTACTACCGATGGAGTGTGGAGTTTCTTTGAGCTGTTTTAATGGTTTAAAAATAGCATAGTCGTCATGCTTCGTCTGAGGGCACCTACCACTTCCATTGTTAGCCTTCTGGGACAAACGATAAAAAATAGTTAAACTCTGAATGCAACAGGCTAAATCAATTTTGCTCCTCAGTACACATACCAACTCGGTATGATGTTTTAACATGCCAATTTTCATTTTACACCGAAGTTCTCCTTTAACTTGTTTTAACTGCTTAAGAGGCACCCCCTATTATAACTTTGTTGTTACGAGAATGGCAAGGACCAAGTTGTACTGTGTTACTAAAGACTCTGTATAATGCCATAGTAATGCTATAATGTTGTAGTTATGTTTTTTTCTTTACAGCGAGTCGTCCACTGGGAGTACAGTGATCATTAAGAGGCTACAATATTTCACTTACGTTGTGTATTGGGAGGCAGTCCTTATTACATTTCCCATAGGCCCCCTGGCTAACATTAGGTTAACAGGATAGACCTGGTTAGGATGGCAGGTGTTTTGCCCTGTCTGGTATGGCTGTCGATCAGAGTTGCCGTTGTTTGGGTAACAGCTGGGTGCCATTGATCAGTAATTGCCACTGCACCAGAGATAGCCACAGAATCAATCACATCCTAGGGGAGCATGGCGGTTCATCAGCTGCCTCTTCACTCTTTATTGAAGGGTGTGGCTTTTTGTTACAGACTGGACCAGGGGGTGGGGAGTCCCTCTGTGCTTGTGTGTGTGTGAGCTGTGTGTGTGTGTGCGCGTGTCTGTGTGTTGTATCTGTGTGTGTGTGTGCATGTGCGTATGCGTGTGTTTGTGTGTGTGTTTGTGTGTGTGCGTCTGTGTCTGTGTGTGTGTGTGTGCATGTGTGTGTGTGTGTGTGTGTGTGTGTGTGTGTGTGTGTGTGTGTGTGTGTGTGTGTGTGTGTGTGTGATGGCTCACTTAGACCTTATCTCATGAGCTGGCGTGTTTCAGCACTGGAGAGCTCCCCTATCTGTCATGCTGTCAGTCTGTGTTGAGCTCATTAATCTTAATCAGGTTCTTTTATGCAGTGGCAGTCCCTCAATTGAAAGAGTCAAGATAAGAGGGCACCTGCTTGGCACTCAGAATGTTTTGCTTTTATCTGCTGTAGAAAATTATATATTATTATACTGTGCTATAGTATCCTTAAACGGTCAGTATTTCAGTATACAAAGTCTGACTTAGTGTCAACACAATGCTGTGTAAATAGGACCAAGTAAGTGGAGTAAACAGTAAAATATTTGACCATTTGAAGAACGAATAAAAGTAAAAAGCTATGAAAGCTGTTACCCAAGACTGTGTAGGACTGAGTGGGTTTGGAAGATGAGGGAGGGATGAGCCATCCTTTTGGCCTGTCTGCCCCAGCCTACTGTAGGGTAGTGGTGTCTGTCTGCCCCAGCCTAGGGCAATAGGGCCTGTCTGCCCCAGCCTAGGGTACCAGGGCCTGTCTGCCCCAGCCAAGGGTAGCAGGGTCTGTCTGCCCCAGCCTAGGGTAGCAGGGCCTGTCTGCCCCAGCCTATGGTAGTGGGTCCTGTCTACCCCAGCCTAGGGTAGTGGGGTCTATCTGCCCCAGCCTAGGGTAGTGGGGTCTGTCTCCCCCAGCACAGGGTAGTGTGGCCTGTCTGTCCCAGCCTAGGGTAGTGGGGCCTGTCTGCCCCAGCCTAGGGTAGTGGGGCCTGTCTGCCCCAGCCTAGGGTAGTGGGGCCTGACTTCCCCAGCCTACTGTAGGGTAGTGGGGTCTGTCGCCCCAAGCCTAGGGTAGTGGGGTCTGTCTCCCCCATCCTACTGTACTGTAGTGGGGTCTGTCTGCCCCAGCCTACTGTAGTGGGGTCTGTCTGCCCCAGCCTACTGTAGGGTAGTGGGGTCTGTCTGTCCCAGCCTACTGTAGGGTAGTGGGGTCTGTCTCCCCCAGCCTAGGGCAGTAGGGCCCATCTCCTCCAGCCTAGGGTAGTGAGGCTTGTCTGCCCCAGCCTAGAGTAGGGTAGTGGGGCCTGTCTTCCCCAGCCTAGAGTAGTGGGGCCCGTCTACCCCAGCCTGGGGTACCAGGGCCTGTCTGCCCCAGCCTAGGGTAGTGAGGCCTGTCTCCCCCAGCCTAAGGTAGCGGGCTCAGGATCTGGGCGGCCTCAGGATCTGGGCCCACTGCTGGCGAGACATCTGAAGGCTGGGTCTGGCACGCCACGATAAATTTAGCCCCACTGCATTATCCCAGATAAGAAATCATGCCACAGAAGCAGACCAGGAGCACACCAGGGGGATACAAATATGTACAGAAGCTGTAGCCCAAACAAACAAAGGAACTACACCACCTGGGATAGGAGGGGGAAAGAGAGAGGGGGAGAGAGAGAGAGAGAGAGAGAGACTAAGACAAAGACAGCAAAAAAGAGAGAGACAGAAAGAGAGAGAGAGAGATAGTAAAAAAGACAAAATGATAGGTAATGAAAGAGTTTTAAAGCAATGTTACTGTGAGTAGTGTTCGTCTTCGGTTGCCCTACAGGTTGGAAGCGGAATTGTCTCTTCCAACTACTGAAACACTAGCCTGGGTGTGCCCATACTGCCTGTGACGCTGCATTTACATTTCGCGAGCAAGTCAGTCTGGCCAAGCTGCCTATCTAAACCATTTCTGCTCAGTCCTCAGATAGGGGGGCAATGAAAATCGAGCATTTCAAAAGGCAATGACGCGGTAGTTTGGAAACCGGAAATCTATCTCAGTCACTGAGCCTGTTCCAAACGGTTAAATTCGCTGCCTACATGGCGAACGTGGAGCAACCGTAAGATTTCAATGCATCTGTAGCTGCTGTTTAGGACGAATTCAAAGGGAAGTTCTATCTGAAAATAGAGCAAAGGGCAGCTCTTGAAGCATTTGTTGCGGGAAAGGGCGTTTTTGCAATGCTACCGACCGGCTTCGGTACAAGTTTAATTTATCAGTTAGCCCCGCTGGTAGCCAAGTCCATGCTTTGCGCGGACGCTGTTGTTGTGGTCATGTCGCCTTTGATCGCACTGATTCGTTTTTCGAATATCAATATTAAATGGCCAACACCAGCCACTCTCATGTTCACCTCACAAGTCCGACAAAAATCATTTAACGCCATTTCTATATGACTACAGGCTACTACTACTTTTTGTTTGGATCAAGCAGTTTCTTCCGCTGGGGTATACGTCAGAGGGCAGAGGGGTGTGATTGATTGAAGCTTCGTCCAGTAGCAAACAGAGGCATTTGAAAGAGGCGGGTTAAGCCCGCCTTCTGAGAAATGGGTTTACAACACAGCTTGGCCAGACCAATGCTCGCAGAGCATTGACAAGTCGCGATAGCCAGGCTACTGAAACACGGCCCGCTCCTTTAAACTTCTTTAGTTATAGCCCGTGGAGGGTGGTGCATTTCACCCTGTTAAAAGTTGATGAATCACTGAAACGATTTTGGAAACATTATTTTAAGGTTGAAAAAACTACTTAGTGTTGCTTTAAGTAAGTTGGGGGGGGGGGAGAAAATATGGCAGCTAACAGCAGAAACATGAAAATGAGATGGACATGACATAGATACTGGAAGCCATTTGAGAATGCCCTAACTTTTTGCGGTTAGTTCTCCTCTGTTTGACTTTGAGGAAGACGCATGGCGTCGAAACGATAGCCTTGTCTGCACCTCATAAAAACTTCAACTTAAGACATATCTGGTATCTGGTGTTTTTCTGGGTTCAGTTCTTTGAAGTGGCCTAGGGCTGTGTGCTGATTCTGTGCTCCTGCACCAAAAAAATCTGCGTAAACACCAAAAAAGGCTGTAGCACAAGTGATTCCTTCTTCACTTCAGCCAGAAAGACTCAGAGAGAGGGAGTGAACACCAAAAAAGGCCATAGCACATGTGATTCCTTCTTCGGTTCAGCCAGAAAGACTCATGGATAAGGAGTACGTTTTAAATGCTTTAATTAAGCAGAATTTATCAAGTGGACGTTGAGCAGGGAAATAGATATTCTCTGGCATAGGTCCAGCCATCAGCCTGGGTCTTGCGTCAATGAATCCGGCAGATCCTACCATATGGCAGGGACCGGAGTTACCCCCAGCCGGATACACAGGGACCAAACTGGTGGTGGTGGGGAGGGAGGAGGACACATTGACACGTCAGCACCTGAAGCAGTGGAAAAGGTGAGTTAGTCAAGTCATTATAAGGCAGGTGGCGGCCGCTGGTTGGTTGAAGACGAAGTGCGCTTCTTTGACATTAGACTCTTCCCGGCAGAACTTGCGCAGGCTTACATTTCTCCCCCGTGTCTAAGCCCTAATATCACCCACCCAGCCACCCACCCCCACCTCCCTAAAGCCAGGATGACATCCTCCAGTGGGGAGCAGATTTAACATCAGGACAGCTGGTATCTGACAGGGACTTAGGCGGGCACGGAGCTTCTCTGATGTGTCAGCCTCTCGGGGCTCAGGGGCCGATGGCAGGCTGCTGGCGGGCCCTCAATGCTGTGAGAGGAGGAGAGGCGAGGCGAAACTGGAGCTTTGATCTGGATTAACCCTTTCAGTGGCACCCCGCATTATAACTTTGTTGTTACCAGTATGGCAATGACCAAATTGTAATGTGTTCCTAAAGACTTCCTGTAATGTCCTAGTAATGTTGTAGTTGTGTTTTTTTCAGTCACCGCAAGTCTTTGTTAGGGTTAACCCAGATTGGCGGCATTTATGGAGGGGACAAAAGTGAGCAATGTTAACTCCGCTGTGAACATCAGTGACCTGAGTCCTGGTTAAGGCAGCACGTGTGCACGCGCACACACACACACACACACACACACACACATGCACACAACGTATGCACAGACACACACACACACACACACACACACACACATGCAGGCAACGCATGCACACACACACACACACACACACACACAAACTCTGGCTAGGGTCAGGAAGGAGCCTGACCTCAGTCTCATAAGACTAACCTGAGACACCTCACTCTGGCGTGCATCTGATCTGAATCCCACAGGACTGCTGTCGCACAGGTAACACAGCCCCAGTGGCGTCGTGTTCAGGGTTTCAACCCAAACCAAGACTAGATTGACTTACATTAACAATGTAATGGACCCAGAACAGTCTGACTCCCGGCTTGACCGTAAGAATGACACCGTAGTGATGACAAATGTCTGTGTAGGTGTGTTGTGACAGCTGATGTAATATAGATGTACTGTATTTTGTATAGGCTGTGCCACTGGATCTTCCAAGTGTTTGTGCAGATCAGGCAGTGGGCCTGAATCCTGTTTGTGTTTGATGGCTGTTTGTTTGGGTGTTGTGGCTGTAGATTGGTGTTGTGCTGACGAAGTCTTATACACAAACTCATATAGACCGCTTTATCTAATCATAATATTTAGCTGTGTTTGTGTGTGTGTGTCCCTGTGAGAGGTCCAAAGTAGACTAAAGTCCCCTCCCTCTTTTCCATGTTCCCAATGTGTGTTTACAAACACACTCTCATGGATGAACACACCCACACACATGCACACACACACATGCACAGACACACACAGAGACACACGTGCACACACACACACACAAACACATGCACACACACACATGCACAGATATATACAGAGACACACGTGCACACACACACATGCACAGACACACACACACACAGACATGCACACACACACACACACACACACACACACACACAAACACAGGCACGTGGAGCCAGGCAGATTTTTTTCCGGCACCTGCCGCCACATCCTCTCCGGCGTTGCCAGGATGTGGTTGCTAGGCGGCGAGACAATGGCTGCATCCCCGGGTGACGCACTTTGGCAGGCAGCTGGGCCACACGGCCCCCCCGCGGACCCCACTGACCCCACGGACGGCGCGGAAGGGGCCCGGCCATGTTGTCTGTCGAGGAAGCGTGGGGAACGCGGCGTTCCCGATGCCCCCCTCTCCACCTTCTTTTGCACGTTGCCTGAGAAGTGAGATCATCTGATTGTTTTCATTCCTGTGCCGTGTGCTTGCGGGGCCAGGGGGAGAGGAGAGGGCCCCCAGCTCTGACAGAGCGAAACCAGAACAACCCTGAGCATGAGTCATGCGCCAACACACACAAACACGTATGTGCACACACATACATACACACACACACACACACACACACACACACACACACACACACACACACACACACACACACACACATAAGCATGTACACACACACACACACATGCATGTACACACACACACACACACACATGCATGTACACCCACACACACACACACATATGCATGCACACACACACACACACATGCACACACACACACACACAAGCACATGCACATGCACATACACAAACACACATCTGTTCCACAATAGCTCATGCACTCTGACTTGCTGTCGTTTCCCATCTGTGCTCACATCAGCCTGCTGAGGGCAGTGCCATTATTAAGGGACAGCAGTAGTATTACATAATCATGTCAATACTCCTCCCTTATTGTCATCCATCTCATTTGCCACACACACACACACGCACACACACACATGCATGCACACATGCCCACACATACAGACACACACGCACACACACACACACACACACACACACACACACACACACACACACACACACACACACACACACACACTCACACACACACACACATTCACACACACATACATACAGACACACATTCACACATGCATGTAAACACACACACACACCCAAACAAACACACAGCTCGTCCCTCAATGTTCACCCCCCCCCCCCCCCCCCCCCCCCCCAGGCATTTTCCCTTCCAGTAAATCCAACACTGAGTGAAAGCCATCTTGTGTTTGTGTCTTCTTACGACGCAGCCAGAGCGATCCATAACACCTACAAACACTCGCAAATGTTTTTGTGCTGGCAAGGACATACAAACCTATCATAACATACGAACAAACAAGCACCCGTACACACACACATTCACACACACACACACACACACGCATGCACGCACGCACACACACACACACACACACACACACACACACTCACACAGACACACACACAGGCGCACACACACACACACACGTGCACACACTTGCACATACACACACTCACACACACACACACACACACACACACACACACACACACACACACACACACACACACACTTACACACACTTACACTGACACTGACACTGACATACAATAACACTGTACACACAAACATTTGGCTCAGGGTTTCTCATTGATTTTTCCTGTAGATTATGTAAGCCTGGATAAACATTACCCGCGATCATGCTGAAGCAGGCTAGTGGCAGAAAGTGCTTTTCTGCTCTAACATGCGTGTAAAAATAGCCCTTCTTTCGCTCTTGTGTGAGCTCCAGACCCAGGCAGCCCGTGTTTGCCTTATTCAGTAAGAAATGTGCCTTCGCGCTTCTCAGATCACCTGCCCTTTTTTAGACGTTTTTGAAGAGAGAGCTGGGATATGGACACACACACACACACACACAGACACACACACACACACATGCACACACACACAAATGTGCGCACACACACGCACACACACACACACACACACACACACACAGACAAACACTCACACAGATTTAGATACAAATACACTATCACGCATAAACCCACTCATGTACACACATACAAACATGCACACTTTCTCATAAAACAACACACAAAGTCACATAAATATTTATACACCGCTCTTGAGCATAAAGCAATAGAGAGTCATGCATTTTTATACTCACGCATACACCATTACAAGCACAATAAAACTTGTTTTTCCATGTAAACACTTACATAAACATATACTTGAATGTGTGTGTTTGTGCATCTCTTACGAGAATGAGAGCGTTTCTACTTTCAGCAAGTAATCTCAACAACACCCATGCACACATGCATGAGCACCCATGCACCCCTACCTGGTGCCCCCCAACACACACACACACACACACACACACATACACACACACATATGCACACACACACATGCACACACACAAACACGCTCGTACACGCGCACACACACACACACACGCACACACACACAAACACGCACACACACACAAACACACACACACACACAAACACATACACACACACATATGCACACACACACGCACAAACATACACACACACACACACACACACACACGCACGCGCACACACACACACAAACACACACACACACACACGCACACACACACACACACACACACACATATGCAAACACACACATGCACACACACAAACACGCTCGTACATGCGCACACACACACACGCACGCATACACACACACACTGACATGGCTTTTACTGAGTTTGCTTTAATCACATCGTATGCTCAGCTTTATTAAACAGACTTGTGAATGTCCCACGCCCAGTCTCTGGATTTCATTACTAAAATAACATGAGCAGGCCACTGGGCACCGCCATCAATTTTCCCCCCGGCTGACGGATCACCCTAACATCATTATCTCAATCAGCTCGGCCATGTCGCCAGGCTGCGCCATGGGGGCCCTGTCTATTTATTGAGTTACAGAAAGGATATTGGAAAGGGCTTCGTACCCAGTCGCGTTTATTTGGACTTCAGACCAGACCTGAGACGTAGTCTGAGTAGAGTTTGTTCTAGAAGGTTATATAAAGCGACTGATATGTTTTTTTTTTTTTCATAGATGTAGTCACCAGGAGTTAAATATCACAGGGCTAGAGGATGTGTGTTGTCTGTACGTGTCTACAGTACATACAGTTTGAGAGATGGTGATCTCTTTTCTTGTAAAACGTGAGAGGTTTGCTCAACTGTTTCCCAGAAAGAACAAATAAAAAAACTCATAATTGCTGCAATGCTGCCACCTTCTGGAGCTGTGCACTTTTTGGAACTAATTTTGTTTTATTATATATGCAATATTCTGGATGATTTTATCATTTGTTTACAAACATAACCCTATTTTATAATTAATGATGACTGTAAACATTATAACTCTGCGAACTCCCACTGTTGTTGCAGTTGAGGCTAACAGTTTTCATGTTTCAGTGCATTTCCACTTTTTACGCAAAAATGTAAATAATTTTAAACTTGTTGATGTCAGGTGCTGCTTCAAACCCTCTCCTATAGGCTATAGACAACAAGGTGTTTTATCTAAAACAGAAACAAAAAAGGAAAGACATCATAGGCCACAAGTTTTCATTACCACCAGAGGGCAGTAGAGGACAACAGATTCCAGACCAAGTTTGGCCCAAGACCAAGACCAAGACCAGTCTCCAGACCAATGTTTCTCCCATCTATGGTTTGGATAGTTTTGAGTCAGAAAATGAGTATGCAGGCCAGACCTGAAACTATGATTTGATCATTACTCTTAGCCATACCACAAGAGACAACATTTTTATCTAACCTCAACCATCTCAGAAAGAGTTTCCGGATCGACTAGCCTCTCTTTAAAGCCGGCATTGAGATGTACTGTGTCACACACACTAAAGTGGAGCAGCTGTTTCAACAGATGCATTCTTGAGTTATTCTGTGCTTACATGCAGATTTTGGAGGGTTTTTTAATCCCTCACAATTCACTTATTATTACTCGAGGCTTACTCTGAGGAGTCTGGACCGGTGCCGGTTTCTCACAGTGTGTGAGCGGGATCAGTAGACCAGTGGCTTTGAGAGCTGTTCCACACAGGATATTATAGTTACCCTAAATGCCTTTACGGGAAAAGCTCCCTACTTGTCCAATAAATGTTTTTTTCCACCTTAGATATGCCTTGTTGCCGAGGGAACCACATTGGTATGCGAATGAGACACTTGTGAGTCTCAGCAAAGGAAGTGTGGGCATTTTTTTTTACGTAGCCAATGGGATGATAATATGACTTATCTCATCCGCACACTGAAAGAGAAGGATGTGTGTATTGTGTATGTGTGTGTGGGTGTGGGAGTGTGTGTGTGTGTGTGTGTGCGTGCGCGGGTAAGTGTGTGTATGTGTGTGCGTGTGTGTGCGTGTTTGTGTGTGTATTGTGTGTGTGTGTGTGTGTATTGTGTGTGTGTGAGAGTGTGTGTGTATCATCGTATATGAGGATCTCTGACAGCTGGATGCTTATTGAAACAGATGCCCTGCCTGCATGCGTATGCTGTGGTCTGTGTGTGTCCATGCACAGCAGTATCACCGGTAATGGGCCTCACATTGGTTTTGTGTGTGTGTGTGTGTGTGTGTGTGTGTGTGTGTGTGTGTGTGTGTGTGTGTGTGTGTATGTGTGTGTGGTGTACAGCAACCTGCAGACAAAGCGGCGGTAAATCAGAGCACCATACTCCTGTTTAACCAGGGAATACGCTGGCACTGTCTGTCTTTCTCTCTCTCTCTCTGTCTATTTCTCTGTCTCTCTCTGTCTATTTCTCTCTCTCCCTCTCTTTTCTCCCTTTTTCTCTCCTTCTGTCTCTGTCTCAATCTATCTATCTCTATCTATCTTTTTGTGTCTTACACAAACATAAACACACACAAACAGGCACACGAACGCATGCATGCATGCACGCACACACACACACACACACACACACACTGATCTTCTCACCCTATCTGCTAGGAGTAGTTCCAGCTGCATGTTTGGCATGCAGTATATGCTGATGCAGTTTGACTGCAGACCAGGAAGGCTGTGGGCATGGCTTGGCTTGGCTTGGCTTGGCTTCCAGGCTGTGTGTTCGCAGGTGGGACCTTGTACAGGCTTCAGCGCAGACAGGGAGGGCTTGTTAGCTTTGCAGCACAGTACTTTAGTACAGACAGGGAGGGCTTGTTAGCTTTGCAGCACAGTACTTTAGTACAGACAGGGAGGGCTTGTTAGCTTTGCAGCACAGTACTTTAGTACAGACAGGGAGGGCTTGTTAGCTTTGCAGCACAGTACTTTAGTACAGACAGGGAGGGCTTGTTAGCTTTGCAGCACAGTACTTTAGTACAGACAGGGAGGGCTTGTTAGCTTTGCAGCAGAATAAAGGCTGGGAGGACAGAGGGAGATATGTACTGTAACGGTAACTGTAAGGCCTGTGTGTGTGTGTGTGTGTGTGTGTGTGTGTGTGTGTGTGTGTGTGTGTGTGTGTGCGCGTGCTTGTACAGTATGTGTGTGTTTAGTAGGGATATGGAAATATTGCACAACTTAGTTCAAAAGGGCTGCTCCATTGTCAAGTCCATGGACAGTGCAATTATTTAACATGTGTGGGTGTGTCTGTGTACTGTATGTGTGTGTGTGCACATGTGCATATGTTAATAAGTGTTGATGTACATGGGTGTGTGTCTAGTTGTCTTTATGCATGTATTAGACACTGTATGTCTCCGTCCAAAATGACAGGCTGAATGGGAGTGGACAGAGCCATGAGAATTAGTGAGTAACTACTTAGTCACCATGGGTGGCGCTCGATGTGAGTGTTTGCGTGTGTGTTTGCCTGTGTGTGTGTGTGTGTGTGTGTTTGCCTGTGTGTGTGTGTGTGTGTGTGTGTCCACTCTGTGTGTATGGGAGCGCATGCTTCAGCGGGTGTATGTATTTGCCTGTGTGTGTGTTTGCCTGTGTGTGTGTGTGTGTGTTTGTGTCCACTCTGTGCACGTGCGTGTGTATGGGAGCGCACGTTTCAGCGGCAGGAAGTGCCCCAGCCCCAGCCCCAGCCCCAGCCCTGTGTCTCTGATTGTGCTCCCCCTGTAGCTCGGCACAGCCCATCCCTCAGGGAGCCCAGGCCCATTACAAAAGGCCAGGGTGAGGAAATGCCTGCAACTCACCCCCCCCCACCACACACACACACACACACACACACACACACACACACACACCTCCTCCCTTTCTCCCTCTCTCCACCATCGTCCTCTCCTCTCTCCTCCTCTCTCTCACCCCTCCCTCCCTCCTTTCTCCCCCTCTTCTCCTCAGGAACATTCTTCATCCCCTGAGTCAGATGCGACGCAGCCCTCCGCCCCACGCCGCTCTGCTCACTCTTAGCTAATCCACTCCTCTCCTCTCCTCTCCCCGCCTCTTCCCCTTCCCCTGCTCTGTTTATGCACTAAAGACCTGACTTCCTAACAAGGCAAAGGCTGACAGAGGCCACAGAGTTGCTGTTTTCACACCCAATATGGCAGTCCTCCTCCTCCTCCTCCCCGTTCCCCTCCTCCTCTTGTCCCTCTCCCCACTCCTCCTCCACCCTGTACTGTACTCTGAAGGGTTTGTACAGTCACGGCTCATGTGCGCAGAAACGTGCTTTGGCTTGGAGAGCACTGGCCAGTGCTGGTATTAGCTGCGCACTCCAACGGGACAAGGGGGCTAGAAGGCTGGAGGGCTGGGGGGGGGGTCGTTGTATTGCTGGAGGAGTTGTGGTGGTGGCGAACGGGGTCTCGAGTCCCCAAGTGCTCCGCTAAAAGTGGTTTGCGTGACTGTCGTGGTCCTGGGAGAGTAAAGGCATGCTATGAGGAACTGAGGGGGGGCGATGAGGAGGGTGTACAGGCCAGAGGCTCCCTGCATGAAGGGACCAAGGGATGATTTCCCACCGACGACTGAGCGTTAAACGCATGAGGATGAAGCCCCATAGCAGCTGACTGCAAGTCTTCAGAGGCCGATTTTTAAAAGCCGCCCCCTGCAGATGTCCCTGGGGCTACAGATGCAGGCAGGGATGCAGTAGAGGATGACTGCAAGTAAACAGAGTTTACCCCTCTATCAAATTTCACAGAAAGAGTTTATCCACCTCCCATCAGTTTTATCCAACTATCAATACGATTTATTCACCCTATAGTAGAAAGTATGTACCAAACACAATTTCACACATCTATATGTGCACATCTATGTGCACTAGAGACCATTAATATGCACTGGAACTGTTCAAACATGTTTTGAATGTGTTTTTAAAACATCTTGTGCTGCACCATGCATCCACCTCACCAAATTCATAGTTTACCCACCTCTGATTTTACCACTACACCCCTGGATACAAGGACATCTTTTATGTAAAACATTTGTGTGAATGTACAGTACTCACAACCACCAGTGCATTACATTTCTTGAAAGTCTCTTAGAGTGAAGTATCAAAGTGAAGAAATTTCTGTGGCCTTGACTCCTTTTGGTTTTCGAGCCTTAGGCATCATCAAGAGCCGCCTAATTAAAGACTAAAACAATCTGGGTGTCCTCCATCTCTTCCAGAGCCCCCCTCAAGTGCATATTTAGCTGTAGTGCTAAAATATAACGAAACAACATGGCTGCCACAAAGGCTGCAATTATGTAAATTCTCCCCTGACGAGGAAGCGTACTAGTGTTGTAACAGAAAAGTTATGCTTTCAACCCTCCAGGACACCTCACAGGAGAATGTGTAATAACATGAGACTTTGAAAAACTGTGACTTAATTGCAGAAGGGACTGTTTTTTGCGGAGGCGTTGTTGCATATCCCACCGCTGTTGAAAAGGAACTCCTGTGGGATCTTGGTTTCTGATCTCTACTTTCCAAAGGATGTTGTCACGTCAGATTTGGAGTCCCTTTTTCTCAGCTGTCAACAGATTCAAAAAGAATATTCCATTTCTCTGTGTTGTGTGCATGTGTAATGCCCCTGGGTGGGTGTAATTGGAGAGAAACGGGGTGGGGCGTGCGTTTTGGGGGCCGCTCGTTACCGTTTTGTCCAGGGGAGTCGGCCAGACCGGGTCGCTGTTATGCGTCAGGGTCCTTGAGGTTGGGCTCAGTGGAAATCATGGCAAGCATCAGCTCTGGCGAGCGCCTAGCATCCGACCGGGGCTGGCCACCCCTTCCCAGCCCTGAAGGAGGCTCACATGCTAGTGAAAATATCCTGCAAAGCCATGAAGTATGTTAGCCCTCGGCCAAGATCACCTCAGCCACCTCCCCCTCCTGACTCGACCCAACCCCAACCCCAACCCCAACCTCCCCCCACGCACCACGCTCCGACTCCCCACCCTCTCCTTTTTTGATTCACAAAGCCTGGGAACCTTACCCTAAGTGGAGAGGATATGCTGTTTTCATTCTGTCCTTCAATTGCTAAACCGGCGACTGATCGAAAAAAGAGAAACACAACAATCATAATAAATATTACACACATGCTCAAAAATGTGAACCCAGATGGGAAGAGGACGCTGTATTACGTAATCCTGAAGTAGCGCAGGCCAGTGCAAACTCACTCCATTAACCTTATACTTTGAAAAGCCATCTACTTCCCACAGCTCCCTCAAAGACCATTCTGATTTTGCCCGTTGACTGAGAGAATCAGCTGTGTTTTTGGCTTTATCGGCTTTGCGGAGCCCTCTGTGCCAGGTGTTTTCCCCCCGTGACCACCTACTTGTAGCCACGGCGTGAGTCAACCGCAAACGCAAACGGGGGAACGGGTGGAGGGAAAAAGGGGAAGAAAAAGAGGGGGAGAGAAAGGAGGAGAGAAAGTCCAAACCCCATGGAAAAAGAAAAGAGGGGCTTACAGTATAGACTTCAAATGCAGCAGCCACCAGTGCAGTTAGTCACTCAGCAGCGTTGAGGCCTGGGCACCCAGCTCCCTGCTCCCTGCTCCCTGCCTGGAAACCCAATCCCACCCAGAAGGGGGGTGTGTCCCTGATGGAGGGCAGATGAGGAGTGGGTAAGGGGTGGGGGTAGGGGTGGGGGTGGGAGGTAGAGGGAGATTGGAGGGTAGCGCTGACATTTCGCTGGCATGGAAACAAGGGCAGGGACTCTTGTGTAAGGCCTCTGTTGGGGAGGCTCCTCCCATTTTTTGGGTGAGGGCAGAAGGAACAGCGGGAACACTGTGTGTGTGTGTGTGTGTGTGTGTGTGTGTGTGTGTGTGTGTGTGTGTGTGTGTGTGTGTGTGTGTGTGTGTAAGTGCCACAGCTACCTGAGGCAACACTCTGCTTGGGCAATGCTTACTGGCAGGCTTTTCTCTCTCTCTCTCTCTCTCTCTCTCTCTCTCTCTCTCTCTCTCTCTCTCTCTCTCTCTCTCTCTCTCTCTCTCTCTCTCTCTCTCTTTTTCTCTCCCTCTCTTTCCCTCTCTCTCTCTCTCTCTCTCCTCCTCCTCCTCTGCGTCACCTGTGGGACTACGTGAGTGGGTGTGCGGTTTTGTCCACCTGTCCACACATGTTCACTGTGTGTGCCTTATGTAGAAACATACACAGGCACAGCAGGCACCTCACCTCATAGGGCCCCCAGCATAGAGGAGCATCGTGGGTAAGCATCTCAGTGATGAACTGCAGACAGCTGGGGATCTGGTAAAAAAAATGCAGCATTCAGGTCCAGTTCAGCCTCCATACCCAGTGGAGAACACAAAGTATGGAGAAAGCTGTTAACCAGTAGAGAAAGCTTTGGAAACAAAAAAAAAACCACAGTCCAGAGCCTCTGAGCACAGCCATATTGACTGGCCTCCACGAACTGGACAACATCAGCACGCTTACGGAGAATAATATTTGACTTTGACCTGAGGGTAAACAAGTTGTGGAACTTGGGCCACAGCCCTGCTCTTGAATAGCCTTTCTTGCGTTTCATTCCACATGCCATTTCATTATGCACTCCCATGGCTGGCGGTTAATGTTTGCACAGGTATTAAGTATTTAGTGTTAAATTGCATTCCTGAACAAAAAAGAGAAATGTGAAGCTAAACACATTTTTTTTCTGTCTCTTCTTCTGTTTCTGTTGCAGTGTGCCGGTTAACGTGCCATAAGAAATGTGAGGTGAAGGTAAGAAAAATAACTTCTTTTTCTTAGCTATTTGTAATGCACTCATATAAATTACGGCCTCCAAATACAACTCACTGACTTACTGCCTTGTTGCCGTCAACAAGAATGTAGTTGGATAACATTGTTTTTTTTTGCTATGAGGTTAAAATCACATGGTAATGTTTTCCTGGGAGCATTCCCATTAACGAGACCCTGTTAAAAAATGTCCATGTCTGCTGTCCAGTCCAGATTCTTTATTAAGCCATGCAATGGTTTTTTTTTTTGCTCCTTTTTTCCTGAAAAGGGAGCAAATCTCTTATCAAAATAGAAATACGGTGTTGATGATGGGGACGGTTATGCTGAAACAAGGCTGTGCCTTTCGGAGAACTGAAGAATCTCAAAAACAAGCGCACGTTGTCCCGGCATGTGTTTAGCTTGGCCGAACCCCCTGGCCTGTGCATGATCAACCAGCCCTAAAAATAAACCCAGGCTACTTCTTCTCTTGGAGGGTCTCTGCACGCGACCCTTGTGTTTTTTGAAGCAAGGGCGCATTGAGAATGGAGATCTTTACCACCAGAGTGGTTATTTTAAGGGGCAGGGCTCTGGATTTTGTTTGTTTGGATGCAGACGTAGCAGGGAAAACGAGTGTGATGTTGGCATGGAAAACAGTGAAAGGTGTTGTCAGACCTCCATCTGGCAGCCATTATTGGGCTGGGGCTGGTGCTTGTTTGATTGGGTGGGGGCAGAGAGGTTGGAGGTGGTGGGTGGGGTTGTGGGGGTTGTATGGAAGGCAGCCACCACTACCCACTGTGTTGCCCCAGTCTACCTCCTCAGGAAATACCAGGGGTGCGAGGTTCACTTAGTGGGGCTATGCCCAAAAACCGTAGCTCCACAGAGATCGCAGGGTAATGGGTGGGCTCTGTTCATGTTGTTTTCTTGGGGAGGGCCGTAAGGCCTGGAGGTTTGTATGCAGAACCTCCTAGGGACTTTTATCTTGCAGTGTCCCCTTACCCAAAGATTAGGGCTTAATTTGCCAGAAACTTACACCTGCACTAATATACACTCTGCTCCTACAAAATGACTTTGTGCAGGGATTATGGAAGAGAGAACAGCATTACACATGACTGTATATAGCAATAGCATGACTGGGAGCGCAGGGGTTGAATAGGTGGAAGCTGAGCAAATGGGAACGTTAACTGCACTTTTCTTTGTTTATTGTTTCTTGTTTGTTTCTTTGTCTTTTCCGTGTGTATTGTTTTTGCCAGGCAACATGAATTTGTACAGTATGTTAATGATCGGCCAAAGATATGGTGATTGTGAATTTTATGAAGTTAAGTTTATCATTCTTAACTCCTTTGTTATTAGCCTTACATCATTCCCTGATCCACCATTACTGTACCTTTAAACCTGGACGCAAGTCCTTCTTTGGTAGAAAACGAAACCGTTGGTAAATTAAAAAGGAATGAGGAGAACAGGTCTGATCACAATCAGAATTCAGTCAAGCCAGCAGCACCCAAGGGCAAGCTGCTCTGAGCGGACTTATTTATTACCCAAAAT
>CM050213.1:7367500-7370000 GCA_027475355.1 Coilia nasus
GCTCCTGTGCTGGGGCGCGTCCTTACACACACAGCTCTCTCCTGCCCAGCACTACGGCCGCCTCTGCTGTTGCCTCTTCTGCTCTCCCACACTGAGGACCCCGGAGGCAGGACCTGAACTCCCTACTGCATGACTTGGACTGAACCAGGTGGGCACTGTATTGCAGTCAGAGGTGAAATGGAAGAGCTCACTAGATGATGGGATGGGGGTGGCAGTGGGTGGGTGGATGTAATCAAAAGAAGCACTTCCATCCAACCAGTTTGTTGTTTAGTTTTGAGGTACCAGAAGTTGAATGTGGAGGTGGTGTTGTTATGCAACGGTTTATGAAAGAAGAGGGGAAAAAGTGTTGCAAAGTTTGTGGTTTGTTTGCCAGTATCTATTTATGGTCAACACCCAGTTTAGCAGAACTAAACTTCACGTGTTTCAGTGCTTTCTGTGTCTCAGTGCTGTTCTCGGTCTTGCGGCTTGTCTGCGGATCCACTCCATGATAGAGTCACGGCTCATTTCCAATCGCATTCATGCTGCGGGCCCCGCTTTCTTTAAGTGAATTCGTCTTGCTCGGCCCAGCTCTGTGTTTAAACTATGCAAGAAGAAACGCACACAGTCTCACAGTAAGGCTGTGTTAAATATTCAAAGTTCTGTATTCAGTTTGCTACCTCATTTGGAACTACAAGTTAAGTCAAGTCAAGAACTCATTTGAAATTCAGGAATCAATCTCAGTTCCATTCGGAGTTTTGTACAGTCCTGACAGAGAGACAGAGAGAGAGAAAGGGAGAGAAAGAGAGAGAGAGAAAGGGAGGGAGAGACTGAAAGAGTACGATTGTTCTCACTTTCTCAGAGATCACAATGCAGGCTTGGAAGGCAGGTACAGTAGCACTCCACAGTACCTCCACGAGGGCCCGGTGTCCCTCGTCCCCAAGCCCTGGGCTGCATCCCCTCTCCTCTGGATTCTGTTCCTCTCTGGGCCTCCTCTGCTCCATGTGCCACTCTCAACATCTTGCTTTGGAGGAGGTTTGCCATTAAGAATGATTTGTTACTGGAGCATAATGTACAGTAAAAGCTGTGTCTTTTCCTAGAATATGGGCAAAGCGGCTTAATCTTCTTCTCATGGGGTGTAGGCGAGATTCTGGGTTTGGCATGGAAATTGGGGCGAGGACAGGGGATTTTACTCACAAAAGGATTTACAGAGGCAGAGAGAGAGGGGGAGAGAGAAAGAGAGAGAGAGAGAGAGAGAGAGAGAAAGAGAGTAGGGAAGACAGAGAGTGAGAAGGAGGGGAGAGGGAGAGGGAGAGGGAGAGGGAGAGGGAGGATTATTTGGCAGCGGCCGACATGGTTGAGACTCCTCTGTTTCCCTCTCGGCGGCCCAGAGTCCTCCCCTCCTGGCCCGAGCCCCAGTCCCAGGCTCCGGTTCGCCTTTGTGCTGCTCAGGTTTTTCACGTCCACAAGGCCCCGCAGTGCGCTCCCAGTCCACCTCCTCCTCCTGCCCAACAATGCCTTCACACACTGGGGCTGCTCCTATCAGGGTGTGCCCATCGGCGCTCATGGAACCATTCTCATCCCATTCTCTTCCTGTGGACGTCGCAGTAGGCGTCCCGTCTCCCCCTCCCCCTCCCCAAACCCTTACCTCACTTTCAGGTATTCTGAGGTCAGGAGAAAGTATTTGTATTTGGACAACACATAATTGATGCCTCCTGTGAACACTCTCTCTTGCTAATAAGTATTGTTTTTATGCTTCGAGCAAAGAAAAGACTCGTTGAACAAAATGGTGTTGTGAAAATATCAGGACATCTGAGGATTAAATCTCTGAACTTCCTTCTCTTGTGATTGCTGCTTACGCTGCTGCAGACTGAGGGGGAGTGAGACTTCCTGCCATTCAGGAAATGGTGTGAAACTGTTCTCGATGGGAGGGAGGGAGTGTGTGTTTGTAAGCCTGTGTGTGTGAGTGTGTGTGTGTGTTTGTGTGCGTGTGTGTGTGTACAAACTCATGACACACACACACGTGTGGGAGTTACTGAGTGTTGCATGGATGGTTCAGGTTTCAGTGATGTGTAAGAACAAGCTGCTGGAAAAGAGGAGAGGAGAGAAAATACCCCTTTACACGTGTGTCTCCACGTCCCTCAGTCCCTGTCGCCTGTCCAAATGAACAGCCTGTACAATTTATCTCTATACTGCAAGGAGCGGGTAATGATTTCAATCCAATTACAAGTCACAGGACACCGCTCCCTTGTCCAAATCCCGCCTTTCCACTTTGTACTGACCACAACAACAAGGGGAATTTTCACTGGCTCCGAATCAATCAGATGTTGGTTATTGATCAAGTTGAATTTGGGTGGTATTGCGGATTGGGGAAGGACATTATCGTATTATCTTGGCTTCTCCATCTGTTTTCTTGACCATTTGATATTTCCAGACAATGTAATTAAGCAGTCGTCTGTTCATCTGTTGTTTCTGGTCACCAGGTTTGGATCAGCTGTTTGTACTGTCAACCATGGTCACACCT
>CM050213.1:7372500-7417500 GCA_027475355.1 Coilia nasus
GTGTGTGTGTGTGTGAGTACGTGTGTGTCTGTGTGTGTGTGTGTGTGTGTGCGCATGCTGGAAAAGGCCCTGAGTCAGCCCTGGGAGAGCTTGCTCTGAGGCTCAGCAGCTGGGTCTGTGCTCCAACCCCCCTCAGACAGGCCCGGCTGTCTCGGACGCGTCTGACATCCCCATTTGATTATGAATCGACTAATCAGCAGGATTCCTGCAGACTCACGCTGCCATGTCAGTAATCCAATACAGAGAGAGGGAGAGACAGACAGAGCGAGAGAAAGAGAGAGAGAGAGAGAGGGAGGGAGAGAGAGAGAGGGAGAGAGAGGGAGAGAGAGAGAGAGAAGAGAAAAGAGACAGAAACAAAAAGAATTGCTCATTATTCTGTTTGCCAGCTCATGGCCAGTGGTCAGCCAAATCCTTTGACAAAATCCGGAAATTTCTACGCTGCTGTAAATATTTATGTTAGTGATTAGTGTATTTGCATATGCATCTGCAGAAATCTAGCCCAGTGTGTGCATGCCTAGTAGTCTTTGGACAGGGTCCATGTTTAGTTAAACTGTTAACTCAATATTTTATGTAATTGTGTTTGAGAGAGTGAGACAGAGGGAAAATAAGAAAACTGCCTAAATATGCTTAGTTAGACTAGATGTGTTTGAGTTTGAGACCTCACACACTGGTATCTGAGCCATCTGAGAGAACAGAGGGTGTTGCGGAGAATGCTACATAAATCCTTTCCTTTCTCACTTGAGATGCCTTCAAAGGTTTTATACACCAAATTGCACAATATTTCCAGGCACGCGTCTTGACACATCTTTCCATAAATGTACAGTTTGCTTCGACGACATGCTTTTGATTTGAGACGGTAAACTTTGGATTGACTATGACAGCGCCTGAGCGTGCGTCAGACAAGCTGTTCTCAGGCTGTGGCGTGTGCTACCCACATGTGCTGTGTGTTGTAGTGTGAAGTAGGGCTGCACAATATATTGAAAATATCGTTATATCGCAATATACAATATCGTGATATACACATATTGCAAAACATGGCTTAACTGCAATAAATGCATTACTGTAAGATGTTTCATGCTCCACATATGAAGATATTTGGGAAATCAAATGGAGTCCTACTGCCCTTGATATCCACCCCATTAGGCTGCGCACTGGCTACGGCCTAGCAGTGAAGACTATATTGAAATATTTAAATGCTTAAACTATATTTAAAAATGTAACTGTTTATTTATCGCAAAACATATCGTCATCGCAACATTCAGCAATGTTAGCGCATATCGCACATTTTTCCAATATCGTGCAGCCCTAGTGGAATTACACCCGCACCCCTTCCTTGAGTGTCTGTCAGAAACCTCCTTCCCAGAAACACCTCCTAAGGTTGCACAATTGCCACCATTCTGTCATGACGCTTAGTGTTTTGCTTTGTAGCTGCCTGGCCCATCAGTCCAGAATAGGATAGCACTGACTATGACAGTGCAAGAGCTTACGGTAGACAGGCTGTTCTCAGGCTGTGGCGTGTGTTGCCCATATGTGCTGTGTGTTCTAATGTGGAGTAGGGTGGTCCGCTCCGCTGTGGTAGGCTCCCTGCCCAGCTCCTCACGGTACACCTCCTCGCCACAGATCCGATTGGCCCCCACGCGTTCCAGCAGGATGCTTCGACCTCCCTCCCTCCTTCTCTCTCTCTTCCTCTCTCTCTCCCTCTCTCTCTCTCTTTCGGGGAATCATGAGAGTCTACTTAAGAACCTCTCTGGCTGAGATTCCCAGAATGTCCCACATAACACAACATAACATAACCTGGCATGATTGGTGATTCCGTTCTCTCTCTCTACTTTGCACAACTGCACAATGTCAGGCCAAGTCTTTTGTTATTTTCTTTGCTCTGACACTCTGCGGCGCACATTAAATATCTACCTGAGGCGCAGTTATGGTGATGTTTTGGTTGATACTTATTAGAGGTAGCAGCAGGGGCATAATAAACGGTAATAAAAGCCAGGACACAGGAAATATTTCAGACTCGTAACGTGGCACCACCTTGCCTGGGCACTCTTTTTTTCTCATGAATCCGCTGCGCACAAACACCATCACCTAGAGCCAGGGAAGTTCCCTAAGCATGAGGTCCCATTTTTAAGGCCGGCCTGTTTGTTGGTTTTTTTTTTTTTTTTTTTAAGTGCAGTGGCTGGGAGCTTGCCTTGAAGTGTGGTGAAGAAGTGCAGCGTTTCGCTCGACGCACCTTGTTGTCCTACCGCACCCATCTCCGTCAGCTTGTCGTTAATACTAGATCTCACGGCCGTGCCAACATCTGGTCGGCATAACAGCAGGAGCAGACGCGACAGTCTCTTCTCTTTGAACAGGACATCTTGTGTATAATTATTTTGGTATCAGCATACAAATAGCTAAGCGTTTTCCATTTGTAATGCTAACTGTCTTTTTTCAGGGCCTGTTGTAACTACTGCCTGTGTATATAAAAGGAAATAATGTGTAGCTACTGCGCTTGATTGTATGTTTTGAGATATGGAAATAAAGACTCACCATAGAAAAGGCGATTGCTCAGCCTGAGTTACTGAATGAAGTTTACCTCATGTAGTGGGCCGT
Organism: Coilia nasus; assembly: GCA_027475355.1. Taxonomy (NCBI): domain Eukaryota; kingdom Metazoa; phylum Chordata; class Actinopteri; order Clupeiformes; family Engraulidae; genus Coilia; species Coilia nasus. Next base: position 7,375,093 of record CM050213.1, read on the forward strand.
CTCAAGCATGTTTGTCAGCAACAGGATGACATCATGCACGTCTGTTACCCTTAATGCATTTTGACACGAAAACATGCAAACATCGCAAGACTGTGTTTTGCGAGTACAGTTGGTCTGTATCATTAACTGTATATAAGATGGGCATTGAAAATAAATATACAGTCATTGGCTGTATGTTTGGACTGTATAGTGTGACTGTACCAGTCGAGTGCCCCGCCACCGTCCCACAGCCCCCGCACCCACCCTCAACCTTCCTGTGGCAGAAGTGTATGTATGTTGGGGTGGTATGGACGGGGGATGGTAGGGTGGGGTGCAGGGGGGTGGGGGGTGGGGGTACTGGAGGTGAGCTCCGCTGCAGGAGTAATCTGAACACAGGCCCTCGCCTAGGGGCCCCAACAGAGAGCACATTGTGCCGCGCCACAAGCAGGGCTCTTCAAAGCTCCGTTAGCAGCTCCAGTGTCCATGGTGACTTCCCTCGGGAAACATCTGAGGGAATAACCTGGCCATTGAGAACAGTGTGGGCTGTGTGAGGCTTTTTTTGTGTGTGTTATATTATTAACGGCTTTGTTACACTTTTCATAAACCACAGTGTTATCTGCCAGAGACATCAGAGTTTATTTATGGGCAGGAACAATGTTTGGGGGTTTGCGGGATGGTAATTTCCTTTTTTTTTGTAACCCCCATAAATATATTTTTCCATAATCCAATAATTAAATACGGAGAACATTGTGAAGACAGTTGCGGCTGTTTTGAGGTATTTTCTGAAAGACGGCATAATGACACACCGACTAAGACAACAGAGGTTATGTCCCAGTGAGCCTCTCTTTATATACCCACTGACTGTTCATGGGCTCCGTTGAAAAAGTCGCTCAGTCATTTAAAGTTTGCCCTCATCCCAGAGTCATATAAATAACCACTGCATAACTTCCATTCAACTCAGTTGTGTGTTTTTGTGCCTTTTCCCAAAACAGACAGAGTTACATGAGGCTTGTCGCCATATATCTGTTAACAGCAAAACATGACCAATCTCATCTATTTTCTTATTACGTTACATCAGAACTGGTGGCGGCCATGCTTTTTTGACACTGACACGGCCCATAAGACGTCCTGGTGGGTAGGCGCCACCTTGTGTAGCACTTTTTCCCCCGAGTGGGGTGACATCCACTGGAAAAACACTCGCTCCACGCCATGAGGTAATTGCTATTTCAAGGGATTAAGGTGGTTTGTTTGATATCCCTGTCAGAGTGCGAGAGGAGCGTTAGTGTTGCATAAATAAAGCCGTCGGCGGCAGCGGCAGTGGTGGTGTGGACGACTGATCTGGAGTCAGTGCTGGCAGGGCCGCCGCACACCGGGCAGGCTGTAGCGCTGCTGGGGAGGCAGGCTTGGAGCTTGTCAACTCATGTTTAACCTGTAAACTGAGAACTTGATAACAACGAGAACAGGGGAACGGAGTTGAGGAGGAGTGTGGGGAGAAGAGGAGGAGGAGAGGAGGAGAGGAGGAGGAAGAGGAGGAGGGGAAGAAGTGGGCGGAGAAAGGGGGAAGGGTCTCCGAAACAAGAAAGGGGGGCTTTTGTCTGTCAAATTCAAGTCCAGCCCTTCCAGCTTCTCGGGAATTTCAGCTGTATATACTTTTGGCTGCCTCTTTCTCTTTTTTTTCCCCGATCTCTCTCTGTCTCCCCCTCTCCCCTCACATGCACGCTTGCTCACAGTGTGAGGGAGAGAGAATGAGAGTGAGTGAGTGAGTGAGAAAGAGGGAGGGAGGGAGGGAGGGAGGGAGGGAGAATAAGACAGAGAGAGAGAGAGAGGGGAATAGTAATAGCCCGCAGCCAGACTTCCCAGATTTCCGTGCAGTGCTGTGCTGCGCCGTGCCTTGCCGTGCGCTCATTCAGTGCTTTGGTGCTTCTGCTGAAGCCCACACTTCTTGACTAGATCTAGTGTGTGTATATATATATTTTGGGACCGTTTTCTTTCTTTCAGAGTAGCACAGAGTGGATGACAAAGTGAAGAAGACAGAGCGAAAGAGAGTGAGACAGAGAAAGTGAAGGAGGAAGGTAAAAAGAAGGGGTGAAAAACAAGTCGTTTTGTCTCAGGACCGAAGCCCACTGAAGCGAAAGGCACTACTGTGTGTGCACCTTCACTGCTTCACGTTCCTTCTCGGATTACCTCGACCTGCGCACCTCCAGGAAGGTGCGCGAGTGTGTGAGCGAGCGAGCGAGCAGGCAAGCGAGAGTGTGTGTGTGTGTGTTCTGTGTGAGGTCCACCCCTCCCCTCGGCCAGCCAGACGTCTCCATTCTCCTCTGTCCCCTCTCCTCTCCTCTGCTCTCCTCTCCTCTGGCTCTGCTGCAGCAGTGGCAGCAGAATGCAGTGCTAGAGTAGTCGCACCGGACTAAAGGATGACCACCGTCTTGTACCAGGTAAGACAGAGCGAAGAGTCGGGGGCTGAGTGGGGTGGGGGTTGGGGTGGGGGTAGATAGCTGCGGTGAGAGCTTTTTTCCCTCAAATATGTCAGGAATTTTTAAGCCTGTTTCTCCCTCTTTCCTCTCTCTGTCTTTATGTATCTCTCACTTTCTCTTTCTTTCTCTTTCTCTCTCACTGTATCTCTCTATCTCTCTACAGTATCTCTCTCTTTCTCTCTCTCTCTCTCTCTCTATCTCTCTATCCCGGAGAAGAGTGTTGTGCTGTTGCCCTTGCTGTTGCTTGCTTGTGCTGCCTGCACACTGGTTTGGATGTTCTATGTAAAGACACGGCGGAGGAGCCGGTGCCCTAAGTGCTCTCAGATGTGTGTAATGAGGGGGAGAGGAGAGTGTGGTCTGGTCTCGGGTGGGTGTAAGCTGGGGCTCAGCCGAGCTAGAGCTGGAGCTGGAGCTGGAGCTCGTGGGAAGCTTCTGGATGTGCGCTGTGGATGAGATAAAGTTAGGGGCAGAGGTGCTCCACTTTGCCTGCTGACGCACTTACTTGTGGGAAGTTGTGATTTTTTTGATGTGCGGAAATATGAATCTTACAGACTTTTACCAGTAGGGTTGTTACTGCATTTTATATGTTGTGAGGGATAAGGTCAGTCTTTTTTTCTCATAATGTTTTGCATGTTTCATCACATGTTGATAGCGTACTAGACAGTACTGTTTGAAAAGCCAGCAGAACAAGGCTTAAATGTTACACGCAAAAAAACGTAGGAGCGTTGCAGTGACTGTGCAGTTGCCTGGGAAGCTGGGGAACGTGAGCTGTAAAAACACGAGAGTGAGAGTGTTGGCCCTGGCGCGCGCCGGCTAGCCTTGACCTCTGATTTGTGACTGGAAGTGGCGTGTCCTTCCATGCGCCCGCGTGCAACTTCCCTTATTCTGCGGAACGAATGCGTCTGACAGGAGAGAACAGTCTTCCCGAGAGCAACTTTGGTTTCTTTCTCATCAGTACTCCATGGCTGGGCCCTCCTGACCATGCCTAATGACTGGGCAGCTCTGCCTGTGGCTCCTTCGTAAAGACCCAGTGTCTGTGTTTGGTTAGAAGAGCCATCACTCAAGAAGCATTCCAGGGGTCAGGCCTGGTGAACTAGCCTGTGTAAAAATGTCCAGGTGTCAGTGACTGGGCTTTTAGCTGCGTGTGTTTACGGCGCTGCTGTCAACACATTGTTAGGTCAATCTCGGAGTCCATTAAATCACTTGATGTCACAGGTAGAGATTAATGGTGATACCAGAGAGTGGCATGGCTGTGTATACTCCGAGCCATTTGCAAACAGCTCGCTCTGCGAGGCTGTTATGTCACTTGTTAACAATTCTTCAGCCTGCACATGCGCCAAGGGAAAATGTAATTGTTCGTTGTTTGAGAGAGTCTATTTTCAGACCAGCCTCGACCACCTTATCTAGATGTGGAGCTATCAGCTCAAATGTATACACACACAGACACACACACACACACACACAGACACACACACACACACACACACACACACACACATACACACACACACACACACAAACACCACGCTCTGTGACACGTCAGTCTGGGCCTCACGAGGCTCTGGACACTCTGGGTCTACATGTTCTTACCAGAGCGTGGATTTATCTCAACCGTGGGAAACCGAGAGCAATTTGTGTTTTTGGCACATTCGCCGATGTAATTTTGACCAATTTGGCTGAAATTGAGGGGAAAAACGAGTAACGTTAAGCACGTCGAGGGCGCATTTATCAAAGTCGTAGAAAGTCTGGGGGAGAAAGCTTTGTTACATACATTTTGTTTTTTCCTCTTTCTGTGCATCTCCCTCCCTCCCTTCCCCACTCTTATTTTTTCCCTCCAAATTCCTCAGGCTCCATTAATTTCGCAGCGACTCTGAGACTCTCGTATTCGAGATGGCTATTTTTCTCCATTATCAGTCCCGAGCGCCGAAAAAAAAAAATTAAAAAATTCCACGTCGCTTGCCTCACCATCTCCAGCATGCCTTTGAACAGCCAAGAGAAACGTAAACCAATACGTATGTCTGCACTCAAGACTCAAGGCTCCGATGCTGTTTGTATGGGACGCATCCCCTGGCGCGAGGCCCAGCGCAGGCCGCACTTGATCCCTTCTGTGGTAGCGTCCGCACCGCTCATCGCCGCACTCTAGTCTCCACCAGCTGGGTCCGGGCAGTCGCACGCAAACACTCGCAAAACACTCGCACCGATTCGAGTCGGCTCAGGACAGACAGAGAGACAGACACACAGGTCGTGATGGATACCTCCCTCGCAAATAAAATTCCCCCTTGACCTGCGGCAGGGAGGCGAGAGGGCCCAAGGATAGAGTGCAGTTTAATAGCAGCCGATGAGTGAGTTATGGGGGTGGGGGGTAGAGGATAGAGGATTTCGGCTTACAGGGCTGAATGTCCATCCTCGCTGCCGCTCTGGCAGCTGGTATGACAGTTAGTGACGCTGGTAACAACCAGCTGCACATGACAGTCAGTCAGCCTGGCCTGGACTGCTCCCATGCTGCACTGGTGCCCACGGGATGAGCTGTAATTTGGCTGGTGTTAACATGACGGGGCAGGGAGCAGCTGAAGACCTCACAGAGGGTTGGCATGCAGGGAGAATGTGGCCAGCGTGTACAGCATTGAAAGGAGAGGTTCAGGGCCCATTGTGGACATGGGTGCATGCTTCACTCATGCTGCCTTGTATGGCCATGGAGGTGAATAGCACTGATGAATCTCCCCCTGCTCTGCTTTATGGTCTTCGTAGTCTGCTAGTCTGCCTGTGTGTGCTGGCTCCATTTGTAAGAGGAATGGCACAGGACGCGTGGTTTACCGGTGACAGAAACTCGGCCGTCTCCCCCATTATTACGGCTCTTAGCTCTAATTGTGATTTAGGGGCGTCTGAACTTCTCAGCAAATGCAGCTCCACCATTCCACCAGCCCTCCACACAGGCGTGCACACACACACACACACACTCACACACACACACACACACACACACACACACACACACACACACACACAGATATGCACAAACACACACACACACACACGCAGATATGCACACACACACACACACACACACACACACACACACACACACACACACACACACACACACACAAACACACACACACAAGCCCATCCACCCCCCTTTTACAGTATGAGTGGGAGAGAAGAGTCCAGTACAGCACAAAGCTTTGTACTGTATTGTGTGGAATTCAGCGTGATGAATGTCTGTTTAAACCCCCTACCCCTATCCCCACCCGCATCCCCACCCCTGCACCCTCAGCCCTGCACCCCAAGCCCTGCACCCCTATCATGGACGTTCGGGATCACTTCTCCCCTTTCTGGCTGGCGGTTGCGCCCGGCGTTGCTGCTTTGCGGCGCTGCCAGATGAATAAATCTGCATGGCTGTGATTTTACTCCTCCTTGGCCCCTCTGTGCTCCCCCTCCTCTTGCTGTGTGTGTGTGTGTGTGTTTGTGTGTGTGTGTTTGTCTGTGTGTGTGTGTGTGTGTGTGTGTGTGTGTGTGTGTGTGTGTGTGTGTGTTTGTCTGTGTGTCTGTGTGTGCGTGTGTGTGTGTGTGTGTGTGTGTGTGTATGTGTGTGTGTGTGATTTCATCCCTGGGAAAGGCACCAAGTAGCTAGTCCCTACTCACCATGCACTTGCTGATCAAGTGGCAGTCTGCAATGCAAAGTCTTAGTAACCTCTTAGCAGCATCCCAGCAATCTCTCACTGGATGGTGAGGGCATGTGGCATTCACAAGGATATCATGTTGTACTGCTAGAATTTAATGATAAAAAAAGTCAGTCTGTCTAGTATCAATCAAGCCTTATCTGAAGTTGTATAAGTTATCTTGCAGTGTGTGTGTGTGTTTTGCTTTGGGAGTTTTGCTTCATGCTGCGGAAAAAGAAAAAAAAATCCTGCCAGGCTTTCATGATGTGCTGATCACCTCAGTGACAGGATTTTCTCTATTCACCACCACCTGGCTCTCAGCATCACTGGCAGCATCCTTTTTACATTCAAACCAAAATAGAACATTTCCATAACTCTCTTTTTTGTTGGTGACTGTACAGTTAATCACCTAAGGAGATTGCACACCTCCACAGTATGCAGAATGGTGGGTCTTATCACCGAAGCCCATTTTCCTCTATCGCTATCCTCACTGAGTGTACCCTGAAATGAGACAGCACGGTCCTGCACCAGCCAGGCTCCAGCCGGCTGTGAAAATGGATTCAAGATGCCCGCATTCCCACGTGATAACGCAGTACACAGAGTGGAAAAAAAACAGCTGTTGGACCAGGTGACAAAATGCTAATAAGATAAAATCGCAGAGGGCGCAGAGCGAACAGCGAGGGCAACTGGATGTGTCCTTTTGCATCGAGTAGCGAGGCTTTTGACAAGGCTACAGCACATTAGCACGCCTCCCCACAGCGGGTGCGAGGGCAGTGGCCGCCCCTCTCTCCACAGCATCCCCTTCACCTCCACCTCTAGGCCCGGCCCTCCTCTTCCTCCTCCTCCTCCACCTCCACCTTCAGGCCCGGCCCCCCTGCCTTCGCCTCCCTCCTCCTCCTCCTCCTCCACCCACCTACCCACCCGGCAGGAGGCTTCCCCATAGAACGGAGGATGCAGGGTGCTGACGGAGGTCACGGCTCTCTCCATAGCATCGCCTCCACTCCACCTCCACTCCACCTCCACCTCCAGGCCCGGCCCTCCTGCCTTCGCCTCCCTCCCTCCCCCTCTTTTCCCTCCTCCACCCAACCCACCTACCCACCCGGCAGGAGGCTTCCCCATAAAACAGAAGATGCAGGGTGCTGACGGAGGCCACCGCTCTCTCCACAGCATCGCCTCCACTCCACCTCCAGGCCTGGCCCGGCCCTCCTCTCTTCGCCTCCCTCCTCCCACTCCTCCTCCTCCTCCACCCAACCCACCTACCCACCCGGCAGGAGGCTTCCCCATAAAACAGAGGATGCAGGGTGCTGACGGAGGCAGGAACATGTGCGTACGAGGCTGCGGCCTCAGCACTGTCAGGCCTCAGGGTTGTGAGATTTAAGAGCCCCACCAACACCCCCCCCCCATACCCCCTGCCCCCCTGCCCCCCCCCCTTCTACCGCCGCCCACACCCCACCACCCACTGCATCCCAGTCTCCATAGCTCCGCGCCACTCCAAACAAACGAGCGGTCCATTTGTGCTTGAAGACATGCATCGGCTGTGGCAGTTGTTTATTGCTGCCGTTTGGCGGATGGCACACAGTAGACCCAGTCACTGATGAAGTGTTGGGTGGAAGTGGAAACAGCAGAGGAAAAACAGAAAATGGCAAACACGAGGGTAGATAAATTGAAAACAGCCTGCCGAATACAAATGAGGCTTTCACTTCCACACGGAGAGAGAGAGAGAGAGGGAGTGAGAGAGAAAGACAAAGAGTGAAAGACAGACAGACAGAGAGAGAGAGAGAATGAGAGAGAGAGAGGGGGTATGGTTAGTGGTTTTGCTATTTTATTACTGAGGATCACAGGGCCCTGGCCATAAGGAAATGGTGCCACACAGCCTAACACCACTCTGGCTAAAAACAACAACAATAAAAGTAAGAATTACACTCTGTTCCTCTGTTTACCCATAAAATTGTCCTCAAACTGGAAGTGTTTGGCCTCAGAAAGTAGCACGTGCGAGGCCCCAAGGCTCTATTTTGCACTCTGACTTTCTCATAATTGCACCGTGCGTACAGTCGTTTCATCTCAAGCCGATAAGCGGCAGCCGAAATATCGCTACAGTGTATCTGCTGGTCTGCTCAGCTGGGTTTCTTTAATGTTAATGCTATAGAGTTATTTTGAGTGGGGTTTCAGCAAAGGGAGAGAGGCAAGTGGCTGAAGGTCTTTCAGATGTGAGGAGGGATCAGATATCGTGGCAGAGAGCTGCTTAAAAAAGGCCTGGCGCTCTGAGGAGTTGCTAAAAGCCCCAAAGGAAGCCATTTAGAGGAGAATTAGTGAAAACATCCTACGTTTAATGTAGGGCAAATATGGCCGTGGGGCTCCGCAGTCACCTGGAAGCAGGTCACATTGACCTTGGTGAATTTTTATAGATGTGAACTAATATGTTTATGTTTCATTTTTTTTTAAATGCACTTACTGAAACACAAGCGGGATCGTACAGTACCAGCAAGACAGTACATACACAAATATACGCCACTTACATTCTCTCTCTCACACACACACACAGGCGCACAGACACCGCATTCAGAGGATTTCATTAACTCGCTTAAACCACATTCTTTGTGGTTGAGGCATTCCAACTGCAGTCTCCAGTGTTTGCCAAGTCCAGATCCAGGCATCCCTAATTGCGACCACTGACGTCATCATTCATATTGCCCCAGTAAAGTTTTTGGAAGAAACATGGGATTTTGGGGGGGTGGTGTTAGTGGTGTTGGTGGTGGGGGTGGGTTGTGTTGGGAGGAGGGAAGGGGGGGGGGGGGGTAGACCGCAGCAGCATGGCTTACCCAGTATATGGGTCCCTCCTCCCCCTCAAGTCAAGCATCAGCCTGCAATCTGCCCCCAACCCTCCCACCCCACCCCACCCTGGTAATTCTTCACTGGTGACTGACCCCTGGGCCTCTGCCTGTAGACCTGATCGAGTTAGCCCTGGAGTCAGGGGCCCTCTGATTCGCAGACCGAAGGCCTATCAAGGCCAGGATTAAAATGGCATGCTGGTGCCAACTCTACAGGCTGAGGCAATGGTGGAATGTATAATGTGCTTTAATGGGGAACATTGGGTTGTGACTTTTAATGATGGTGGAAATTTTTAAAATTGCTGCATGCAATCAAGCTGCCTGGTTTCTCTTGCTGCAAAGAGGGGGGAGAGGGGTTTATAGACTAATGATTGCTGTTGGAAACACAGGGTGGGGGAAACAAAACACCCCTTTGGGCTCCTATGCTAATTCTCTTCCCCTATGGCCTTTGACGTAGTAGGGTTTCTGTGTGTGTGTGTGTGTTTGTGTATGTTGGTGTTGGTGGTGGTGGTGGTGGGGGTGGTGGGGTTACATTTGCGGCTATGAGGAGTATTGTCCTCAGTAATTACTTTGAAATACCAGGCATACAGTCCGCCAGTCTTGTCAGAATCGATCAGTTGCGTGTTCTGTGTGTCTCCCCACATCCCACCACCACTGTGGAATGATGTCACAAAGTGCCCCGCTGAGGTCAATATGGGTTTCGAGGCATTTCTAACCACTTTTTGCATCAACACATTGGAATAGGCCGAAAATGTATTTTTCTCTATGGCTGAGTCAATGGACTATAAGGAAGGATTCACAGTGACTTGAAAGCCTCATCATGTTCCTGCATGTGAAGAGCCTCTTACAGAGCTTTGCTGCCATTTATTTTCTTTTCGGGCACCCACCCGCTGTATAATACTCAATAACAGAAGGCCATCTATCCTCATGCCAAGGACAGGAGGTGTTGTTAAAATCCCTGTCAAATGCCAGGCAGGCACAGCCCTGATTAGTGTCTCGAACACGGGATACCACAAACATGTCTGCCTGAGTTAGTGTCAAAAAAAACAAAAACAAAACAAAAAAAGAAAACGGGTGCTGAAACGACTCCTCTGGCATCTTGTTTTTCACAGATTGCTCTTAGATTAGTCAACAGCGGAGAGAGCGCTCGCTGCAGAGGCATCCTGTTTGTGCTATGTTTGTCTCGCTCGGTGTTGACAGCATGGCCACTGCATCTGACCCTTGCTGGGTGTTTTTTTTTTCTTTTTTTGTTATCGCACCTGAACACCTGGGGTAAACAGCATGCTCTCCCATTCCCCCCTGCGGTTAGCACGCCAGCGCAAACATGCAGCAGGCTGGTGAGAAGAGCCCGAAGAGTCACTCGCTGCCAGAGCTGCGTCAGGGCTCGAAAAAAAGACGAGCCTGTCACAAGGCATCAGCCTCACTCTGGGGGCTTTCTGTAGACTGATGAGGACTAACCTCTGCATTTGAAAGTGTAATAAGTCTGTGGCTCTGGTTTGAAAATGTGTTGGAGTGTCTTTGTGTGCTTGTCCTGAAGTACAGCAACTATTTCCCCCATTGGGCTGCCATTGGGAGCCCGGCCGAAGGCCCCACTAGACAGAGCCTAAGCTCCAGAGTGGTGTCTGCAATAAATCAGACGATATGAAGGTGAGGGACTGACTGCTGGAGATTTGGTGAGCTTATGGGGCTCTCTCTCTCTGGCTCTCTCTCTCTTGCTCTCTCTCGCTCTCCCCCTATCTCTCTCTCTCTTTCTCCCTCGCTCTCTCTCTTTCATTCTCTTTCCCTCTCTCTCTCTCTCTCTTTCTCCGTCTATCTCTCTCATTCTTTCTCTCCCTCTTTCTCTCTCTCTTTCCTTCTCTCCCTCTCTCTCCCTCTTTCTTTCTCTCACTGTCTCTGAGGAGCCGTGTTTGGGCTGCGGTGCTGATGCATCACACATGTGCTTTCAACTCAGGCCAGAGAGCCGGAGGCCCGATGCCCACACATCACCCCGGTCCTCCTCCCCAGAGTCAGTCTCTCTTTGTGGGCTGCAGAAGCTGCTCTCCAGGTCCCTCTTATACCCCCAACCCTTTAAAAACTCCATTCCTGTCCTCTGGAGCAGGGCCCTGGGATTGGCTCATCAGCGATACAGACCTCCAACCCCCCACTCTCCATAAACTCAATTCACTCAGATCAGCACATCAGCGATACAGGCCCCCAAACTCTCCAAAAACTCCATTCCTGTCCTCTTGAGCAGGGCCCTGGGATCGTCACATCAGCGATACAGCCCGCCCCCCCAAACCCTCCAAAAACTCCATTCCTGTCCTCTGGAGCAGGGCCCTGGGATCGGCACATCAGCGATACAGCCCGCCCCCCCAAACCCTCCAAAAACTCAATTCCTGTCCTCTGGAGCAGGGCCCTGGGATCGGCACATCGGCGAGCACGTGCGAACCTGTGCCCCTCCCCTGGGCCCTGAACACTATGTGAAATATTCTTCTGCTGTTCTGGGAACACTGGTTGCAAGCCAGTAATGGGGAGGAGAGGTCGTGTGTGTGTGTGTGTGTGTGTGTGTGTGTGTGTGTGTGACTGGAAGTGGAAAGGGAGGGGGGGGGGGGGGTCAATACATGGGAAGATTGTCACCCCCCCTCCATCCTCCATCCTCCTCCTCCTTCTTCCCTCATGAGTTCTTATCAGGCCCCAGTCTCCCTCTGGAATGTTTATAGAAAGCAGGCTCGTTTCAGCAGCCGCGGCGCTGAGTCGAGCCGAGCCGAGCCGTTGTGTTCTTGTTTGCCTTAGCGTTTGATTTATGGGCCGGGCAGTGAAATAAAGGCAGGAAGCCCAGCTCCCTGGCCCCTCCGCACCGTAATATACAACATCAAGCGGCGCTGAAGCGAGGGAGCTGTTTTTCTACACCGAGCTGTGAAAAAGGCCCTAACGGCCAAAAATGGCTGTTGACTTTTGTCGTCCTTGCCTCGGGGTGAAGTGTTTTTTTTTTTTTTCTCTCCATTTTTTGCCCTTGTGTGCATGTCCGTGCAGTGACTCATTCCCCATAAGGCCGAATATGATCACTGCAATGAGAAATAAGAGGGCTTGGAGAACCAACTACCACATTTTTATATCACTAAGTGGTTTATGTATCCCATTTGAGGGTTGTGTTTGTGTGTGTGTGTGTGTGTGTGTGTTTGTGTGTGTGTGTGTGTGTGTGAGACAGAGAGTGTATGTCTATGTGTTTGGTCTTGTGTCAGAGAGAAATGAAACGAGCTGGAAAAAAAGATTTTGAGAGGCCATCCATCACAACTACCCCACATCCTTCAGACACCAAATATAACTCACACGGATGACAGTAGCTCACTGCTGTATTATCTCCCAAAGCAGACCCCGAGCGAAGCGCCTCTTCACCTGCCCACGAAGGGGCTTTTCTCAGGGCCCATAACTCTTCGAAACCACGAACGTGTTAAATGCCACCTTGGCCCGCCTGAGAAAAGGCTGGCTTGCCTCAACCTGTCACAGTTCCCCGACAGCCCACACTGTCCTGGGCTGGCCAGCAGATATGCTCCGAGAACCAAAAGATAGGAACATCTTGTCCAACTTGTTTTTTTCCCCCCTAAAAAGGCCTTTTTTTCTTTTTGGAGGTTTTGAAATCAGTTCAGGGGCTGTCTGATACGGTGTCGTACGGTGGCTCCAAAAACAGTCGTCTCGACACATACTTTTTCTTTGTTCAGTCATGCTGTTTTTGATGGGATTGGCTTTCAGTAATTGCCCTGGAGTTACTCCTAAATCTTCCACGTGATTGGAGATTAACCTTTGCCTTAAGGTCTTCTGTCTCGACCTTAACCTTCTTCTCTTTTTTTTCTCCTCTTTCAAGTTGCCTTACATTTTTTCCTGTTACCACCCTCTTGTGAGAAGTAAAAAATAGTAGATAGTACAAAATTAAATATCACCGTCATGTTTTCACAGAAACTGCATGACCTGTCGACAATAGCACCACACCGAAGTATAAGGGCTCATTCACACCGACTTGAGTGTGTACAGCACGTAACAGTGTGCAGTATGTTTGTATTGTGACAGAATACGCTCAGATCACGTGTGCGGTGTGAATTTGTTAACATGCATTATAAATGAATACGGACAGAAAACGGGCACGTGCTGTATATGCAGACTGTTTGGTGTGAATGAGCCCTAATGCTGTGAGGAACAAAAAAGCAAAACACACACATCCATCTCGTGCGTCCATGACGGCAGCGTGGAGCTTGGAATGTCTGTTTGCAACATAACTAAGCTTACATCCTGTCAGCGAGGAGCATAAACATGGAAGGGATACAGAGGGTCTTGAGGCCTGCTATATTTCAACCCTCTAACTCTCCCCCCCTTCTCCCCTTCTCTCCACTGCCTGGTCCCAGCACCCTAACCTCTCCCTCCCTCGTGTTTGCGTTCCCATACCTTCACCCAGGCCACCGACCGGAGCAAGGCCAGGCAGGCCTCTCCAGGCATTGCCTGGTTATCTCGACCTCTGACAGGGGTCATCTCTCACCCGGTGCTCCACAGCTTTATGGCCAGTGTTAGCGTTTTAAGAAGCGTGCACAATTTGTCAGAGCACATTGAGCACTAAGCCTGTGTGTGTTCATGTTAAATGTCCATTACGCAACGGCCAGCCATAAGAGTTTCCCATTCTCCTAACAACAGATGGGATGCTGTGTGATGGATAAAGGCAGCAGTGCAGTTTACATTTGACATGTTCAGTGCCTCTTCACTTTCTGAAACTTAGTGGATTCAAACAAGGGATTCAACAGCGTATGAGTTATGTTACTCATTTTACAAGGAGGGAGCACTGCAGTGCATAGAGCGAGACAGAGGGAGAGGAAAACAGAAACAGAGAGAGCGAGAAAAAGGCAGCGCACGAGAGAACGTGAGTGAGTGGGGCGGGGGCAGTGGGGTGGGGGGAGTTAAAGGAATGCTGGGATGTCAGTCAAGCGGCGAGCGCTTGGCAGAGGGTAGGCGTGGGCACCTGGATCCGGGCCTCCTCGCGCTCCGCACTCTCCCTTTGTTTATACCCAATAAGTCCATTCGAGCTGTTGGACTGGCACTCGCAAATACCTGTGTTTGGGTAAGCGCTCTGTTATTGGTTACTGGATATTGCCCCGTTGCAGATCTCTGATGCGACGTGCCAGATGCAGAGAGAGTCTTTTTTTCCCCTCCGCTGGATAAACATGAAAGCACTCACCGTGGCCCCGTGTTTATGCAAGGGCGCCGTTTGGAGTGCTGACCAGTGGTTAAACTTCACAACACACAGTGCCTGGCAATTGATAGGCCCCAAAAGGCAAAATCAATATTTGCGCATTCCAGACCTCCCCACAATATTGACCAATATTCTAATGCGGTCCTTAATGGCATGATAAATCAAGCTCAGTCAGTCGCACGGAGCATTACATAAGCGTGGGGCCACCGAGTGGGATTAGCAGAAAAGTCTGCGAGATACGGTTGTCTGAATGTAATGGATCTCGGTTTAATTTTGTTAACACAAGCACGCAAGGAATGCAACAACACAATTACCTCTTATTGTATTATGGTCATTTGTACCCTCTGATAGTATCAACACACACTGCCCCCCCTCCCTCAGCTCTCACACAAAGAGTACACTGACAGAGGCTTTGTGTAACCCCCTCATGCCAGCCATCCCTTTCCCCCTCTGCTGAAAACCCCTCCTGATCCTACACGTCTGATTAGTCATCTCGCCGACGCATAAATGAAATCCTTAAATGGCTCCCCGAGAAAGGGGGGTGGAAATTCTTGAGTAAAACCATACTGCAGTTTTGTCTGCATTTAGCCGTACATGTAAAGAGTTAGTCAGGGCCTCCAGGGTATTGCAATCTCCAAATTGTTTTGTTACCACACTCAATGTAACTATGTTTTTGTAGTTACCAGTCCAAAACTGCATTGACTATTGGACAGATAATCACCACGTTATAATAATGGGTTTTTTGTAGAGAGCACCTCGGCAAAAGATTTAACTTGAGTTGGACTATATGTTATGTCATGTATATATGTTTTTAACTACAGTTTTCTATCTAAATGTTTACAACATGGTATACCATAACATAGCCATGTAAGTCGTTTGTAGATCTGTAGATCCATGTAGTGTAGATAATATTGTAAATCAATACAGTACAAGTAGAAAACAGCTCAAGAGCATTTGGATTCATCTGAAGTAATGATTTGTGTCCTAGTATGTTGCCAGTCCCTGCAGACACAAGTTCCTGAATGAAAGATATAGTTCAGGTGCCTCAGGCATGGCAGAGTCTGTACATGAGCAAACCTGTACGGAGCTGTCAGATAGGCAAGTGCCTGAGCCCTGTAAATCAAGCGCAAACACAAAGTAAGCGCTTAATGAGCCTTTTCAGCAGCCAAAACAAAGAAGGAGAGAGAGGAGAGTTCCCTTTTGTTTTTTTTTGTTTTTTTGTTGCACAGACTTTTTCACCACCTTCCTGATGGCTGACCACAGGAAGGGGGTCATAGGCCGTTGCTCTCTGACGTGGTTGCCTGCCGCAGGTCCTTGTGGTCTTTCCATCTTCAGGGTTCATCTGCCCTAGCCATCCATATAAACACGCCCCTGTGGTTGTTTTGGGGAGGGTAAGGGAGGGGAGGGGAGGGGAGGGGAGGGGAGGGGAGGGGAGGGTTGGAAGGGTTTGACCCACACCAAGGCCAGGCCAGACTGGGGAGCAGAGGTTGTCGGCTTGTTATGGGTTCATCTGCCCAGCCGTCCAGATAAATACGCCCCTGTGATTGTTTTGGGAAGGTGTGTGTGTGTGTGTGTGTGGGGAGGTGCTTGGGCAGGGTTTGACCCACAGCCAGGCCAGCCCAGGGAGCAGAGGTAGCGGGCAGAAGGGCGTGAGAGAAAGAGCCGCTGCTGGACATGGTTGCCGGTGGTGCCAAGAGCACCAGCTACTTTAAAAACTAGGGCAGATTGTCAACTATTTGACAGTGGGCGTGACTCCCACATGTCTGAGTGTTTTATCGCCTCACATGCTTCTTGCTTCTACATACTGTAGATTTCCTTTTCTCTTTTTTCCCCCCTGAATGCAAAACAAGAGCGGACGTGGAGGAGGATTCATCATTGCATATGCAGCAGGATATTATTCAGCCCAATGTCATTTGACATGAATGTGTAGTCCATCATCATACACTGTCCAGTGTTTTCTTCAGCATTTTGGCCCCTAAAGTGTGTGGTGTCTTGTTACACAAAACAAACCAGACCATTATTTGTGAACTTCATGCATTTTCATGCACTGTCTTGTTTAATGGTAATGAAATAGGCCTTTTCATTTTGGTTGCTATGCTATTGCCTCTAACCAAAACCCTCTCAAAACCCACACTTTTAACCATAGGGAAATTCAGTTCAATAGTACTTCACAGTGGCAATACAGCTTGCAGTTTGTGCTGTTAATTTTGTGAGCTCTCCTGTCCTAAACGGGCAAACACTACATGTACATGCCAGCCTTATCCCAGATGCCCTTCATGTCGACCTTGGGCTGAACACTGTCCAGGGTAGCCTGTAGTAGTGCTGGACATTCCTGCAAGGCCAGAGAGGAGTAGTACTTTGGAGGAGGAGAAGGAGGAGATCTTGGGCAGAAAAAAAGGCGAGGTGCTGGAACGGTTATTGATTGCAGGTGAAGGAGCTGTCATCGGTGGCTGCCGGGGGGATGAGGGCTGAATGAGCGAGGGGGTTGGGGGGAGTGAGGAGGGGGCAGGTGATGGAATCCTGGGCTGAGAAAGGCCAGGCCCTTGTGGCGGGAGCCTGGGGGAGAGATGTGAGGAGCGGGACAGGGCTGAGGAGCTGCAGAGGCCTCCAGGGCCAGGGCTGAGCTCAGGATGGGGTGGGGAGGGGTGCTGGGGTGCCTGGGGAGTGGGATGAGGAGGAGTGGGTGGAGGGGGGTTTGAGGGGTCTCGGGAGTCGGATGGAGCAGGAGTGGAGGGGGAGGTGGAGGTGGCTGAGGAGGTTTGGGATGCCTGGGGAGTGGGATGGGATAGAGGAGGACTGGGTGGTGGTGGAGGGGGAGGTGGAGGTGGCTGAGGGGGTATGGGGTGCCTGGGGAGTGGGATGGAGAAGAACTGGGTGGTGCGAGGTGGTGGAGGTGTGGGTGGCTGAGGGGGTATGGGGTGCCTGGGCAGTGGGATGGAGGAGCTCCTCCTGGGTGGTGGTGGAGGTGGTTGAGGTGGTGGAGGGGGAGGTTGCTGAGGGGGTTTGGGGGTGCTGGGTAGTGGGATGGAGAAGGAGTGGGTGGAGGTGGCTCAGGGGTTCTGGGGTGCCTGGGGAGTGGGGATGGAGGAGTAGTGGGTGGTGATGGAGGTGGAGGGGGAGGTTGCTGAGGGGGTTTGGGGGGCCTCAGTAGGATGGGCTGTGGAGAGTGCTGAGAGACAGGAGGTGGAGCGCCCTACAGGAACACATGAGGAGTGATGAAAAGAAGGACAGTGGTGAGGAAAAGAGAGGGAACGAGAATAAGGACAGAAAGAAACAAAATGTATAATATAGAGAGAAAGAGGGAGTAAAAGGAGATGGAGCCAAGTAAAGATTAAATCATTTACTGATGACAAGGCATTTGGTGATTAAGTCTCTGGAAATAGCTATCTCATCCTAAAGTATCTGTGTTGTAGCAGTGACATATGGTGATGTCACTTTGAGCTTTGTGGCACACAGATTTACACACTCCATATCATGGCTATATTTAAAATGCTGATGGGAACTTGGGATGCAGTGAAGATGAAAGTTCTTCGCTCTTTCATGTGGCTCTTCACGAGCGCGCCCAGTCTTTACAGTAGCTTTTGTTCTGGGAAGTTCTCTGTAAATAAACCCAGTGCCTTCAAATGCTCCCCGTGCCTGGATTTCCCCTCTGTTAAAACAGCACGCTGGTCACCGGGAGTTCACATCTTCCTGTCCTTGCCTGTAAACATCCTGTTGACTGTCCTTGCAGTTTGTTTACACAACATGTTTTTACTCCCAGTGTCTTTAGTGAAAAAAAAAAAAAAAAGATTTTGTCATCATATTCTTTTAACAACAACAGGACACATCATAACAAGTGCATAAGAATCATTACACCATCTTGTTTTTCAAGGAAATATGTCTAGGTATTCTGGGGTTGTGTTTTCACACACGCACACACACACACACACACACACACGCACACACACAAACACACACACACACCCACACACACACACACACACACACACACACACACACGCACATACACACACACATACACGCACACACACAAACACACACGCACACACACACATACACACACACACATCATAACGAGTGCATAAGAATCATTAAACCATCTTGTTTTTCAAGGAAATGTGTCTAGGGATTCTGGGGTTGTGTTTTCTTTGTGTGGAACAGAACAGTGAAGGCCTTGTAACGCTCACTAGGGGGTCACAGAGGTCAAACAGTACCGCTAAGCCCTATTTACTCCTTAGCATTGGAAAGGACAGAAGGGTCAACAAGCAGCCTTAAAGAGTGCTTATGGCTACGTTAAACTGTCAAAGTTATGACCGTGGGCTGATCCGACACAGACCATGCAGAATCCTGCATCACCTGCACGGACATTCTTTCTCCGTTGCTGCTGCTCAGCTGTGGAATAGAAAAAATGTCTCTCACATGATATTTGTTCTGAGTGCAATTCTGAAGTGCTAATGTCCACGGTTCCTTTTGAAACAGTTTACTCAAAAAAGTTTCAGATAACTAAGATAAGAAGTTTATGTATATGCTGGGACAAACGTGCTGTTTTGGTTAAATGAGTGGTGTGTTTGTGAAGTAGCGAGGGGATGCTATGTTCTGTTTGGATGAGGACAGTGAGATCGAGCGAGCAAAAGAGCGAGCAAGACATTCAGATCTGCTGAGAGCTGTTTGTCTTAATGTTGTAATTATAGCCGAGCCAGTGATTATCATCTTTCATCCTGTTTATTCACTGCAGGCGTCGTTTGTTCATTGGGTAGCCAGCGATTGGTTGTGGCAGTGGTCAGTCGCCTAATTCTATTATTCCAGCCCTCGGCAGAGCACCGCTTCCTGCAAACCCAGACTAAATCGTCTGTAAACATCACAGACTTCACAGTCTTCTTCATACCAGTGGGAAGGCTGGGTTTTGAGATTGAGAATTTATGAATATCTGGGATGGGCGTTGTTGTCGAGGTTGCCTGTTTCCACTTGTTTGCCCCGTATGGTCGTGTCCCCTCTGCATTCCAGGAAGTCAGCCACCAGGGGTTGTGACTGTTTCCTGTGCAGATCTCGTTAAGCCTTTGTAAGCCCTGCCAAATGCAATTTGGTCCCCTTTAACATGTATCATATGAGAATTGCAATGCTTCCAGAACAATCAGCCTGTTTCATGTCAATGCCAGACAAGCAGTGTCCTTGCTCTTTGCCGCTGTGTGGGGAACACTCATAACCAGTGTCCGCAACATCTGTGAATCTGTGAAGTCTCACTTTTTTCTCCTTTCTGTTTTTATAGGTTTCTACATCGTGTGTACCAGCTGCTAACTACGAACTGGTAGGAACTCATGTTTTTTTTTCTTCTTGTTGCAGTTTTTATTTGTGCCTGGTTTTCAGCCAAATGTAATAACTACACATGCTTGATTCTTGTTTGGCAACGTAAATGTTCTGGATTACACTACAATGTAAATTGCTCTGTAAACAAGAACAGCTAACATTCACGACATGCTTTCAACAAGTTCTCATGAGCCTGTAAGTGAAAGTTTAAAAAAAGAAAGTTGTGCTAAGCCTGACTCTCCTTATTTGGTCTAAAGCAAAGATGTACTTTGTGTCTCCAGCATGTTCCCTCCCTCAGCTTGTCCAGTGCCCAAGTTTATTTTTATCCTCAGCAAGACAAAGAGCGCTTTTTGAGACCATTACCTGAAAAAAAAAAATCAATGTCTAAATCTGGACTCTCACTCCCTCCTGAGTTGAGCCCTAGAATACAGAAAGTGTGCCCTTTTGAGTCAAGGACAGTTGTCTGGTCTCTGGTTAGTTCCTCCTACTCCTCTCTCTACCTCTGTGTTTTTGTGCAGATGATGTGCATGTCGCTATCTGCCTTCGCTGAGTGTAATCTCAGGCTGAAACAAGGGGAGTGTTGCTGTCAAGTTGCCTCCCAGTCACAGGGATAAATAAGCCAGGAGGAGACACCCCCTCCAGCCAGTCAGAATCACAAACTAATGATCCCCGCTCCCTTCCCTCATAGACATGGCTCAGCAGGAGGTAGAAGACACACTGATAGTTTTTCTTTCACATGAACTCACACACACACATACACACACACGTACACACACACACACACACACACACAAAATAGAAAAAAGGAAAAGCAATGCACACTGCCGGATGCCTGTTGCATGTGAACTTCAGCGAGCTGTGAAAGCAAACACAATCACTGGAGGAAGGCCGTTGCCATATTTACAGTAGGGAACCCAGGCCAGCTGTCGGAGAGGGGAAGCTACAGGAGTGGCTGTTTCGGAGGCACCTGCGGGGGCTTAATGGGGGCCGTGTTTATGGCGTGCGTACAAGTTTGCAAACAATATCAGCGCCGTTCTCCTCTTCACCTCGCCCGCGATGTGGACACACACCCTTGACAGTGAGATCACTTCCTTTCCCCTGGCTTATGTAAGTGCACTTAGGCAGCCCTAAATTAATTCAATGGTTTTCGGTACGCATAAAAGCTGAATACTGGAAACAATATCAATGACACCTGGCTTAAACAGGCAGTAATGTAAAGTGAGCATTTGGCACGCTCTTGCAATAACTATTCTTTTGTGTTGCAGTTTCAGCACGTCCCCCATAATTCCCCTCTACTGTGCGGTCATTCTCCTAACCACTCTGCTAACTCCCTCCGGACATGGTTCATTGGCTTGCTCCTTCATCCTGAACACTCAAAACCTTTCCCCCTGCTCCCCTCTTCTCGCCTCGCCTCTCCCCTCCTCTCATCCACCTATTTTACTTTTCTTCATTCTCCATGCTCAAAACATTTCCCTCCTCTCCTCTCCTCTCCTCTCCTCTCCTCTCTTCTCCTCTCTTCTCCTCTCCTCTCCTCTCCTCTGCTCTCACCTCCCCTTCTCTTGTCACCTCACCTCTCTGTTCCTCTCCTATCATCCACCTATTTTCATTTTCTCTATTCTCTACACTCAAAACATTCCCCTCCCTTTCTCCCCTCTCCTCTCCTCTGCTCTCCTCTCCCCTTCTCTCCTCTCCTCTTCTCTCCTCTCCTCTCCTCTCCTTTCCTCTCCTCTCCTCTCCTCTCCCCTTCTCTCCTCTCCTCTCCTCTCCTCTCATCTCCCCTTCTCGTCACCTCACCTCTCTGTTCCTCTCCTCTCCTCTCCTCTCCTCTACTCTTCTCTCCTCTCCTCTCCTCTCCTCTCCTCTCCTCTCCTCTCCTCTCCTCTCCTCTCCTCTCCTCTCCTCTCCTCTCCTCTCCTCTCCTCTCCTCTCCCCTTCTCTCCTCTCCTCTCCTCTCCCCTTCTCTCCTCTCCTCTCCTCTTCTCTCCTTTCCTCTGCTCTCCTCTCCTCTCCTCTCCTCTCGTCTCCTCTCCTCTCCTCTCTTCTCCTTTCCTCTCCTCTCCTCTCCTCTGCTCTCCTCTCCTTTCCTCTCCTCTCCTCTCCTCTCCCCTTCTCTCCTCTCCTCTGCTCTCATCTCCCCTTCTCTTGTCACCTCACCTCTCTGTTCCTCTCCTCTCCTCCACCTATTCTACTTTTCAGGGTTTTCCATTAGTCTCACTTCCACAGCTCTCTCTTCACGTCTAGACGCAGAGCATGTTGAAAACGTACTGCAAGACAGGATCCGCTCTGGCTTTAAAGGGCTTCGCTGATGGGTAAACTGTTTATAGAAATGTGGCTTGGATGTGCACGCAGGTTAAGGAAGATCAGGATCGTGTGGGGAAAAAAACGGAACGCTCTGGCACTGCACGCTCTGTGCTGTTTCCTCTCTACCCTGGCGCTCAGCTCCATGTTTGGTAAATTCCTGTCTTCCGAGAAACGAACGTGTGTGCCGTGATTTACTGTTCGGAACAGATCAGGTGCGGAGAGAGGCTGACCGCTAGCCATAAATTGCATCAACAAAAAAGCAAATTCAAAAAAGGGGAACAGAATGCGTGGTATTTTACCGGTGCTAAAGACCTCACCCCTCCCTTGAAGTTGACAATGTGAGTGGAATGGAGCATATTTTTCCTCAAAAATTAGAGTGACAGTTAGGAAAAAGTGTGAAATATATCATATACATAGAGATTAAAGTCTGTGGTATGGTGTGGTATGCTCTGTTATTGATAGAGAGGAAACAGACAGGAATGCAAGAATGCAATGTTTTTCTATTCAACCTTTGAAGTTTTGAAGTTCCCCTGTCAGTCTCAGCTAAAAATACTGCCCACTGTGTTTTATCATCTGCAGCTCTGGATGCACATTTGTTACTCTAAGCAACAGAAAATTATTATTAGTATTTATTATTATTATTATTATTATTATTATTATTATTAGTAGTAGTAGTAGTAGTAGTAGTAGTAGTAGTAGTAGTAGTAGTAGTTGTAGTAGTAGTAGTAGCAGCAGCAGCAGTAATAACAACAACACAATTACTACTAATTCTACTACTACTACTACTACTACTTGTAATAAAATAATAATAATAGTGTTTGAGCATAGATTGTTATGAGCAGTCTGTTGTCAGGCCTGTACAGACTGTGCGCGTGGCTTGCATGGGTTAGGACATGTGAGCCGTGCACTCATGCAACAACAGGCAGACAGGATGCATTCCTCAGATCTGCCCTCATGTTGGCGCGCAAATACGCAGCACGAAACCATACCTCCAGTGCCCACACACACACAAACACGCACGCGCACACACACGCGCACGCACACACACACACACACACACACACACACACACACACACACACACACACACACACACACACAGATACACACACACACCATCCACACACGCACAAACACACACACACACACACACACACGACCACAAACACACACACACACGCACACACACACACTATCCCCCTCCTTTCCCAGCCTTGGCTCTCTGTCTGCCATGCTGACAGCCTTCAGCGACACCTGCCCTTACCTGTGGTTTTAGGAGCCCTCGGCTCCATCACCGCGCCAGGCCATTACGTCACACTGTGTGTATAAAACGGGCACCGAGGCGAGGGGCGATGGTGCGTTGCCGCCTAATGACTCCTAACTGCGGGGCAGGGAGATGGGCAAGATCGTTTCAATTAGGGGCGGAATGTTTACAGCCTCGCTGATTTGCTCTCGGTATGCCCTGCGTACGAGCGCGGGCCAAGTATTCGATAATGATATGTGATTTTTATCTGCGTGGCATGGGCATCCATGTGAGCGATGAAGAGACCCACCTCCTCCCCGCCCCGGCTGACCACGACAGCTGATTGGGGGGGGGGGGTTGGCGTGCTGGTTCCCTTAGCCGCAGTAATCAGGATAATGGAACTGCGGCCGTATTTAATGCCTGACGTTCGCCCACAGATGCCTAGGATGACTACGCCACAGCCAGCCGGTGCCCGCAGTTTGCCAGGCATGCGTTACCAAAACCGACTGGCATCCACTGGCGCAGTAGCTATGTTAGTGCCAGAGTACAAACATGAAGTCAGATGTCAGTAGGAGGACAGAGAGAGGTTTGCTGACGTGATGTGGTTGATCTTTTTCGTACTTTCGTCCATGTCTGTTCCACCTCCCAGCTGGTCAACAGCACTGTCGTCACCTGTTGTTGCTCATGCTGTATTAGTTTTGGAGTGATGTTTGCCATAATAGGTAAAAGGCAATGAGAAAAACAGAGACAGAGAGAGAGAGAGGGAGAGAGAGAGAGAGAGATGCACAGAGAGAGAGAGGAAGAGGTGGGAGAGAGAGGGGGAGACAGAGAGAGAGAGACAGACAGACAGACAGAAAGAGCGAGCGAGAGAGAGAGGAAGAGGTGGGAGAGAGAGAGACAGAGAGATAGACAGAGAGAGAGAGAAAGAGAGAGGTGGGAGAGAGGGGGAGGAGAAAGAATAAAAAAACATTCCAGCCAAAGAGACAGTGAGCATGCCAATGCATCTCTTTCCCTCAAAGGTCTGTTTGTTTGTTTAGATGGCGTTCCAGTGGTCCTCAGAGGGCCGTTCTCACATCACAAAACGGGCTTCTTGCGTAACACGGGAGGGGGGCGGAAAAGCCCATTCGTACGGGTCAGCCAGAGGCGGCCATCGGGGGTCTGTTGTGAGGATCAGGCGAGGTCAAAGGTCAGCCTGGAACACAGCTTTCTCCGCGTTCTCACAGCAGCAGATTCCTTTCGCTAAAATGCTCCGGCTCCGGAATTCTTTCCCCTGAAACCCCGCGGGAAGGGCCTAAAGTGCCTCGCTTCCATTAGCGGAATCCAAACAGCAAGTGCCACCCATAGTCCCCGCTAGCCTGATGTTTACATTTTTTGGCGTTTTACAGTTGAGACTGAAGCCAGCCTGTAAAGTGTAAGAGCCAAACAGCTGTGTATGGGTGTGTGTGTGTGTGTGTGTGTGTGTGTGTGTGTGTGTGTGTGTGTGTGTGTGTGTGTGTGTGTGTGTGTGTGTGTCTATGCGTCATTTACTGTATGTGTAATACATCCTCGTCTGCAGTGGCCAGATCAGGAACGTATGATGATAAAGCCAGATAGCATCTCTCTGCTCATCGACACACGCCTGGAATTCAGGGGATTTTTATTTATTGAAAGTCCTGATTGCAGCCTCGTCTGGACATTAACCAAACAGCTTTAAATCAGCCAGTGAGCAGGAATGAGGTGGTGTGGGACACGACTGGAATAGCATGCCCTTTTTAGGTGTGAACTGGAAACTCAGGTACTGCCTGCCAAGGAACTTTCTGAACCGCCTGTCTCCTGAAGGACAGATTGCATTTATCCTATTTGAGACATGGTAAACCATAACCATTAGGCAAACACAGGTGCTCTCAGACTTTTGTGAGAAGGTTGATCGACTGATACGCTCGGTCACTTGAGAACGGGTCTGTCAGTGTGAAAAGGACAAGTTGTACCACTGTCGACCAGTAGGAGGCAGTGAAGCACTCACAGAATACATCTGCCTCTGATAGTTCCGAAAAAAAGAGGCTTCCCATGGTCCCGAGTCCTGTGCTCTGTCACAGCACAGTTTAAACTCCCTTTATCTTCGAATTACTGACCGTTTCACCTGGATATTGGAATGAAACAGCTCGTACTCCCTGTCATTTTCCATACATGAGGCCGGAAAACATGCTCCCCTGTTAGAGCGGCATACTCAGCCATGTGGTTTGTGGTATTTTCATGAAGGCATAAATCTATAGCTGAGGGCGGTGCACGCGAAAGCCCTTAAAACCTACTTCATTCTCCACCAAATCCTCAGAGACCTGAGATATGGCTCATTTAAGTGCAGGCACTTAACCTTACCTTATATTTTGATTTTCAGCCACATTTCGTAGGAAGTCCTCGGGGCTGTAATAGTCTCCTCGCCTCCTCCATGCGTGCCCTGGACTCATTCAAACTTTCCATTTAGAGAAATCAACACAAACTATAAACAGCCATGTTTTTCAGTGTCAGTGGCCCAGGTCAAAAAAACTCTTAATCCCTACAGGCTCATAATATTGCGCTACACCGCTGACAAAGTTGACAAAAGGACAAGCCATGTCCTGTTTGTTTTTTCACTTAAAAAAGCATGGCGGGGGCTGATTCAGACTAACAATGGTGGTGGTATATTTTGAGGCTCCATAAGGAGAGGCCTGAGACCTAAAAAGGGGGGGAGGAGGGGAGAGAGAGAGGCCGGGAGCCTGCCTGACACACACCCTGGCGTGGGCTCCACTGGACTGGGAGCTGCCAGCAGTCAACAGTCAGAGCTGGCAGAGAGAGGGACCTTCAGCCTGTACTGATGAGCAGCATACAGTACCAGTTAACAAATCTCATACTGCAACCTCCCAATGAAAAAGGAAATGGTAAAATTCATCTCAAAGAACAGTCAAACTTTTAGGCTTTCTCCCTTTTCCCTCAAACTTTCCTTTTTTTCATCTCTGTCTCTATCTCTCTCTGTCTCTCTCTGTCTCTCTCTGTCTCTGTCTCTCTCTCTCTCTCTTTCTCTCTCTCTCTCTCTCTCTCATACACACACACACACACACACTCACATTAGAGGACAGTTTGTTTTGGACGTATGGATTATTTTTTTTCTCCCTCTCTTCCCGCCCTGTGCCTGCTGAGTGGTCAGAGGGGTGAGGAGGCAGGGAAGTGAAAGAAGAAACGCGCGCACGCTCCCATGGCTTTGAAATGAGCACTGCTGCCGTTTATTTTTAGCTCCTTGTCATTTTGAAAGGAGGCTCTTTCAGCTCTATTTGGGTCCTCTCACCAGGAAACTCCCTGTGTACCTTCTGAGCCTGCTGTTGTGTGTCCTGACTGACTGTGGCTAGTAATTTGGCCGCTGCCGTGTATTAGTTTAACTGGAGCGCTAAGCTAAGCTCATGTGATGAATGCTGGCCTACACAGACAAAGTGCAGTAACTATGTGAATATAGAAATGGAGAAAAATGCCTTTAATGTTGTCATACTGCCCAGTCAAACATGTTGTACTTATAATGTAAGCTCATGTAATGATTACTGCCCTACAAATACAAAGTGCAGTAATTATGTGAACATAGAAACTGAGAAAAATGCTTTTAATGTTGTCATACTGCCCAGTCAAACATGATGTGCGTATAATAGTGGTAATACTTTTATGTACTTTTATTAATAGCAAGAAGCTATGACTTAAGAAAGACAAAGGGGGTGTTTAATTTAAGTTAATTTGCACTCTAAGCTCATGTGATGAGAAGTGTGAGACAGCATGCTCTGGGTGGATGTCTGACTTACAGTAACACTCTCTGACTCAAAGCATGGCCACAGAGCATGGGAATCGCACACATGCACCCCAACCCATACAGCAGATCTCCCCCTTTTTTTGACGGCCATTTTGTCTCCCTTTTTTATTTTTCTCCCCACTCCAAACAGGATATAAGCACTTTGCTATCCTTTCCCCGCTGATCCCCCAAGCCTATTTCACTGGGGTTTTTACAGACGTGTAGGTGGACCGAGCTCCACCGTGCAACACAACAGATGGTGACCGCAAGCAAATCTCACTCCCATAAACTGCAGGCAGAGCCAGGCAGCACGGTTTGCCCTGGTGCCCGACAGGAATACGGACCTCCTAGTTCACAGAAAACCACCAATAATGTTTTTTGGGTGCAGACAGTTCTGAAGTGAAAGCAAAAGAAAAGAAGCATGTGCGAGGGAGAGAAGCCTGTGTCTAAGGAGTGATACCGTAAGCCCCATCGTTAATCCGCCCTTGGACTTTGAAGAAAGGGCTCGCTGCGGGAAGAAAGAGAAAGGACGGCGGTGAGTGGGAGAGACGAGAAGAGGAATATAAATTTGCTTTTGTGAGGTGTGGGGTGATTCGGCTGCATACTCAGCCTGGGTGCTCATTCTGGGCTAGAGAAAATGGGGGGGGGGGGGGGGATGCCGGCGAAGGCCTCCCACAAGCAAAAACCCTCCTGCCTGGAATGACCTCACGCTCCGCTCCAGCCAAGCCTCAAAAGCTTCACTCCACACTGCTCCCATACTGCACTGCCCAGACGGCGGGGAGCACAGCGCACTGTGTTGTTTGGAGAACAAAATATCCATGAAATTCGGCCTTATCAACAGCACATTGGTTTCGAGCGCAGTCAGAATAGGCAGGAGTTTATGTTTTCCCGAAAGGCATTCCATGGGAGGCGTCCTAGTCCCCAGGCCACGAGAGCCATGATCCCACTTTGGTGTGTGTGTGTGGGGCTCCTGCTGTTCTGGCTACCACTGCCTCTATCTTCTGCTCCCTTCCTCCACCTCCCGTCATGCTAAATTGGGCCATGTAGCACGTTAGCGGTGGCTGGCATTACGGGACACGTACTGTACACCTACTTATCTCTCGGTAACCTATGCTGGTTTGGATGTGATGGTTGGGTGTGATGTGTTGACTGACTGGAGAGGGTGAGGTGCTCCGTGGTCAGTCCACTGTAGAGCTGTAGATACAGTTTGTAGCCCGACATATTCAAATATGTGCATGCATACAGATCTTTTGCCTTTTGTCAAGAATGACACATTTATACATTTTAACATAATTTATTATGACAAACCGTGAAAAGTTGAAACAAACACGTAAGTTGGAACAAATAAATAACATAATTGCCAGAGACTAGCCTCCTTTTCACCTCCGCAGCATTCATTTTCACATCTGTCTTGAGCGCATCGAAACTAATCACCTGACCTCTTCAGTTACCGCACACTTTGCCTGCATGCCCTTACCTGGCCCGAGCCCGTGTGAAATGATAGAAACTAAGCCCGAACCCGACCGAATCCGTCAGGTCCCGTCGGGCTCGGGCAAAGATCTTCAGCTCTAGTCCACCGCCCCTGCCTGCCTGCCTGCCTGCCTGTCTTAGGCAGCGTAGCCTAGCCTAGCCTAGCGAGGGGGGAGAGGGTTAGCAGGCTGTGCCAAGCCCTGGCTCCCTACGAGCGGCTGTGGAGCGGATGCGCCCCTGGTTAGTGGTCAGGAGGCCATAGTCAGGGGGGGAGCTGCTAAACTCGCCATGGCTAGGCTATAATTTCCTTCCCGCTTTAATATGCTTTGACACACACGCACACATCTACATAGATGTAGATCACACACACACACACACACACACACACACACATACACGCACACACACAGACACACTACATAGATGACATACACACACACACTCTCTCTCTCATGCACACACACACTCTCTCTCTTTCTCTCTCACCCACACACACACACACACACGCACACACACACACACACACACACACACACACACACACACACACGGAGGACATTTATATTGCGATATTCTTGGCAGCTTTTCTTCCACAAACGCTTGGTAAAATCACTGAATATCCGTAGCATTTCCTTTTTTCTCTCAAAGGAGGTACTTATAGGAGCCATTATGGGTTAGTGATATTCTACAATTCACATGACATCACTGACCACTGAGACCCCAAACGCTAGAATATTCTGCTGCATTAAAATAGTTGTGCCGCTGTCCACGATTGAGTTAGCACTGTCATTTTTGTCATGCTCTTGCTGTGGTTGGGAGGTGGTGGATAGTGCAGGGGGTATGAGGGGGTGGGGGGGGGTGTCAGCTACAGTAGTTTGCCATCTCCACCACTGGTCACTCTCACATAGTTACCTGTCAGAGAGTTTGGACGATGTGCGTCATCAAGCGGGAGTGTTAGAAAACAAAATGGCCCTCCTGCGCCGGGGCCCTATCCGCTGTGGCAAACTTCCCTTCCCCCGTGGGCTCATCTTGACACCCTATCAGCCTTTATTACAAACACTCTGAGGCTAGCCAGGGCCACAATGGCTCATGACATCATGGATTCCTGGAGGTCTGGCTTCTCATAAATAAATACCTTTTTTTTTCCTTCTTCTACTTCTCAGCACTCTCTTCTGGGCTGATGGAGCGCCGGGCTTTCTTCAGCTCCATGGCTGTATATGGTGTTGTTGGGGCAGATGGGCGGATTTTACCTCTCTCTCTCTCTCTCTCTCCCTCTGCTTCACCCTCTCATTCCCTCTCTCCCTCTCTCTCTCTATCGTTCCCCTACTCTTTACCTAACAGAGTAGATGAGTCTCTTTGTGTAAATATTTGCACAGGCTGTTTACCGATGCTCCTACGCACTGAGCCCGGCCCTGTCTCTCTCTCTCTATCTCTCTCTCGCTCTCTCTCTGTCTCTCTCTCTCCCTCTCCCTCTCTCCTTTCCTCCTCAGTAGGGTGTAGTGACCACACTGGCTGCACTGTGTTTACACATACACATGTCACATGACATCATGTTGTGCCCATTCGTGTTACATGTGCAGATGCACATACATGTAGAGAGAGGAGAGTGTGAGGACTGAGGAGCATATTTTCCTGCTGTCATACACGGCCGCAAACACAGGCACTAAAAAGGAGACATTATCCCCCTTTTCATACCGATGCCAACTTTCCGAAAACTTCCCTAATCTCGTTATGGCCCACTTTTCCGGCACGAAGCTCAGAAAGCTGGCACAGTTTGGATCATGCTGGAGCTTATTTCCGGTATGTTTTTCTAATCATACTTGAAAAGGCAGATGAACGAAAAAAAAAAAAAAAAAAAACGTGGGGCAGATTTGGAGCTATGTGGAAATTCTCTAACTCCTAACTCTGTCTTTGGCTGAATATCTATTGAGATACAGTATAAGACCGAAAATTCACAGTCCCTATTCATTGTTCATACGCAGGTTGCACAACTTTCTTTCTTTCTTTACGTTTGGCAGGCAATGTATTTGCTTTATAAGCTGAGAGTGTTCAGTTTCTCAAAGACTTATTCTCCCCCTCTTACCCTTAAGTGACCCCAATTTTTCATTGTCCCCCCCCCCCCCCCCCCCATCTTTTCTCTATTTGCAGGCCCCCAGTAACGACATCCCACTGAAGCATGTAGAGACTACGGTAAGCTACTCTTGCACTTCTTTACAGACAAAAAAAAACGTGATATAAAAGCCTGCATAAACAACCGAGCAGATCCAAGCGTCTCAATTGGAATATGAGGGCTCACTGTCAATGCTTTAAAAGACCCATCCAGTGGTGTGTGGACCTCCCACTTCAATATGGCACATGATACATGATACTAATCCCGCTGGACGCTGGGGCTGGATGGGAATGCGGGCTGGGAGGAGAGTGAGCCAGGGCTGTGGGCACCCTGGAGAGGGTTGCTGGAGGAATGAGATAATTACAGTGAGAGGCAGTGGAGAGGATCCCCAGCACAGCCAGCAGGACAGCAGCATAGTTCGAGCCTTTGCCCCTTCATGATCACAGTCATTCCACCATCTTAATCCCTCTAACTCTAATAATGCATTCCTTTTCCTCCTCCTCTTCCTCCTCCTCCTTCCTCCTCCTCCTCTCCTTCTCCTCCTCCCTCTTATTCTTCTTCTTCTTTTGTCTTCTCCTCCTCCTTGTTCTCCTCCTCCTCCTTCACTTCCTCCTCCATCTACTCCTCCTCCTCCTCTTCCTTCTCCATCTACTTTCTTCTCCTCTTCCTTGTTGTCCTCCTCCTCTTCTCCTCCTTCTCCTTCCTCCTCCTCCTCTCTCTTCTTCTCCTCCATCCCTCTTCTTCTTCTTCTTCTTCTTAATTCTGCTGGCCGGGCGAAACACAAGCACCCCTGCCCGACCGCAGCTGCACATGAGTAACAGTCGACTTTTGCGTTGATCCAAGGAAATGGCGAGCGTTTGCTATGCAGGAATCCATATGGGTTTGCATCACTTTCAGCGGCCCCAGGGGGACAGTGTGGGGGAAGGTTCAGCCAGCTATTGTGTGTATGTGTGTGTGTGAGTGAGTGAGTGTTTGGGTGTGTGTATGTTGATCACGAACACACACTGGAGGTTTTTTTTTATCACTGTGTTTTATTGCTTCACTGTTTGTGCAAGGGGGTTGCACAAGACTGTATAAAGGGAAATTTCGGTCCTTTGCAGCACAATCCATATGGATATGTTTAGCGCGTGCACTTGCCCTGTTTGTTTTCCGTTGTGTTTGTGTGTAACGTATACAAGTGTGCAGGGGCGCTTTAAATTCAATTTTCCCTGTCAGGTTGCACAGAGTTGGCGCAGGAGAGGAGAGATTCCCCAGCCGTTCGCAATGTGACTGTGCGGAGCGCATAGCATAGCGCACATGCATTTAGGATTCATACGCAGCAGCTCGCCTGGTTTTTATTTAGTTTCGAGAAAGGAAGTATCACATTGCAGCTAGGAGTTATGGCCCGGAGTTTAGATGCAGCCCATGTTTAAGAGGAAAAAATAATGTGTTCTCTTTCTCTTTGTGTGTGTGTGTGGGTGTCTGTGTGTGTGTGAGTGACGTTGAGACGCAGCGTGATACGAGAGATACAGTGTCTCCTGAGTGAAACAAAGAAAAATGACTCTGCGCTTGACCTCTAATCTTCCCTTTAAAACAAGCTCCGTGGTTCCTCGAGCGAGATCTGACGCGGGAACTCTGTGAGATCAGTGGGATTTAGCCAAGCAACATTAAACATGGAATGCCGGTGGTTGAGGTTGCGGCTTCACTGATGGAATTATTGCAGACTGATTACTCCAGACGTAGTTGTATTTTTTTCATTTTCGGGCCAAAACAATCTCAGACTGTTGTTGCTCAAAATAGCAATATCTCAAGCTTATCATTCATCATCATGCGTTATTGTTGGCATGATTTAGTATCACAACCAGACAAGAGAGAATGAGAGTGAATGAGAGAGAGAGAGAGAAAGATTTATAGAGAGTTTGTGTATGTGTCTATGTATGTATGTGTGTGTGCGTGAGCGTGAGAGAGTGCTTGAGAGTATGAGAGACAGTGTTTGTGTGTGTACGCATATGTACCGTGCGTGAGTGTTTGTACCGTATGTGTGGAAGAGACTATGTGTGTTTTTAAAAGAGCTTTTTTTCTGTGTGTGTGCATGTATGTTTGTGTGTGTGCAAGAGAGTGTGTGTGTGTGTGTGTTTGTGTGTGTGTGTGTGTGTGTGTGAATGTCTATGTGTGTGTGTTATGAGACACACAGAGTGTCATGTTCAGCCCTAGTGTGTGCCCTGTATCCAATAATGAGGAGGGCACAGGCAGCAGTTGGAGCATCACAGGACAGGACAGTGTGTTGTGCCCTGTGGCATTTTCATGGGCATTATGCTGTGGCTGTGCTGTCGTCAGCGGTGCATGATAACGGACCCTTAGATCACTTTATCCCGTGACCTCAAGTGCAGCGCCCAACTTTGTTCCCTCCTTCCGCTCGTCTTTCTCTCTCTCTCTCTCTCTCTCTCTCTCTCTCTCTCTCTCTGTCTCTCTCTCGCAAAATCTGGTTCTTCTCTAAACATGGATTTCTTAACAGTTGTTTGCCTGAAGCTCTGAAAGTTTTAGACACATTTTTTTTCTTTCAAGTATAACTTCAGGAAATGGAGCTCACTCCTTTTGAATTGTCTGAGAGGTTTACAGATAGGAGACCACTGGAGGAAGTATGCTGAACGTGTAGATATGCCCAGTGGCTCCATATCCAGAGGTGTTTGACACACTGTAAATATGCTCCTGCCCAAATGTGGTGTGGCACCTCCTCCTCCTCCTCCTCCTCCTCCTCCCAAAGCAGTCCATCTGCTCGTTCTTCACAAGGCACCTCGAAGTCCTAACTTCCAGAACAGCTTTACTGCTCATGAGTCACACACATGAAAGCGAAGTCATATGGACCATACAGAGGGGCTGGAAGCTAAAGTCCAGGGCCAAGGCTTAATCTCCAACCCACAACATGCCCTAAATTAGAAATCTGATGGAGGATGATGATGAAGGCTCTCCAGTCAGAAGACGGGGGGTTAAAGTGCCAGATGGATGATTCGATCCTCCCGTGCTGATGTGCAGTCAGCTGATGAGCGTTTGACCCCACGAGGCACCACGGGGTTTCAGGGAGATCATATCCAAACAAATTTTGGAGAAGGGTAAGAGAGGGAGAGAAAGAGAGAGAGCGAGAGAGAGAGAGAGAGAGAGGGAGAGGGAGATGGAGGGAGGAGGTTGTGGTGGAGAGGGGCAACACAGCAAGAAAAAAGGGGAAAAGACAACAAGAGACAGAGTGAGGGAGGGAGGGAGTGAGGGAGGGAGGGAGAGAGTGAGTAAGAGACCCAGGGAGAAAGAGTCACAGACATACGTAGGGGGAGGGAGGCGAGGAGGGAAGGAGGAGAGAGGTTAGGAAGGAGGGAGATTGGGTGAGAGAGAGAGAGAGAGACAGAGAGAGAGAGACAGAAGGAGGGAGAGAGAAAAACAAGGGAGTGAGAGAGTTAGAAGAAAAAGAGCTGGAGTCCAGTGTAGATCGACGCCAGGCATGCGGCATCCAGTAAGCGGCTCAAGCCCAAAATAGAGCCCTTTTCTCCGCCCTGGGAACGCGAGGCAGCGCGAGGCTCGCCTATAGGGGACATGGAGCGGGAGAGGAAGCGCTCGTTTCGGGCCATGAGTCCCGGTGGCTCGCTAAGGAGGCGCCTCTCCTCCATCAGGACGGCGTGGAGGTGGAGCACGGGGTACCTGTTTAAGGTAGGGTAGGCTCCTTCGGGACCGCTCGGCCACTGCAGACCTGTTCGCCCCCCTTCTTTTCCTCCTTTTTTCTTTCTTTCTTTCCTTTCTTTTCTTTTCTGTTCTTTTTTTTCCTCTGTACATTTGCCTCTTTCAGTTTGTTGTGGAACTATAGTCTCGTTTTTTTTGTTTCTTTTTTTCTCTCAGATCTCCAACCCTGCGTCTCTCACCCCTCCCCCCTCCCCCCCTAACGCTGCCGCCTTCCCTCTGTATTCCCCGCTCTTTCCCCTTGATGGTTAATTTGTTGGGCCTGCTCGTAAGTGGGGCCTCCAGCTGGTTTTGATCATGAAACAGCAGAAAGCCCCCACTTCTCCGCATCCCCACCCCCACCCCCTGCCCCCCCCTTCGCCTCCTCCACCCGTACCTCCACACATACCCCTCTTTTTGTTGGCAGTGATTTGGGGGGGTCGTAATTGTGGGCTTGAGAGGCAAGTGTGCGACGAGTGCCGAGCGTCTCTGGAGCCGGTTGCCTTGTGGCTGTACAGTATGCCGGGAGCACAGGAAGACCGACGGGGGCTTTGAGGGGAACATGCTAGTTTATGTTGGAATCGGGGTGGTGTGGTGGTGGGGGGGGTTAACGCTTTTTTGGGGGGGTTGGTCTCTCTGTGATGTGTTTTAATACCGCTGTCTCAGTCATAGTAGGGGATCTTGATGATTTCATTTTGAATTTACAGCCTCCATATATTTTATGGCTTCTACTCCGAGCGTGTCTCTAGGCATCTGTTGTGACTGTATGTATTCATTCCTAGTGGTAAACTCACATTATTTAATGGCACGGACTACTGGCTCGTAGCAAGGCGAGCTCTGAGCGCTGGTGGTGTGTTTATGCCCATTTATAGTCTGTTAATAGGATGTTTGTGTACACTACTTGTACACTATTTCTCAATTTTTAGCTCTGGATCATAGAATCACAAACAGATTCTATTCACAGAAGTTGTTTGAAAGGGAAGAGGTGAGAGGGGATTGAGTAAAGAGTTTGTGTTTAGTAAAAGGCGTCTTCTGTCTCCTGAAGACGTTTATATGCAGTTCACAAAAAAGATTTTTATAGTTAACGCAACCAAGCTCCCCATCCTGTTGTGTATATCAGCAATGGCCAGTGTGCTGTAATTACAGCAACGTTTTTGCTGTCCTTTAAAAGCATTGTTTCCCTTTAGTTTCCCTGGTCATTCCTGAGCACAGTCTGTCATTTTGCTTTGGATTGGAAGCCCCTTTGAATACGGAGTGAGCCAATGCGCTTTTTCAGCAGGCTCCAACATGACAACTTTAGCATTTCTGGAAGTGATTTTTCAAGCCTCCCTTGAATTAGAGCAGCAGCTTTCAAAACACATTGTGTCCGCACTGTGAATACTCTCTCTCTTTGGAGTGAGCCTGTCCCCACTTCTAAGGACATCCACTTCAGCATATTGAAGTATTTAACATGAAATAGAGATATAACATCATACACACTGTCTCTCTCGCTCTCTTTCTCTCTCTCCCTGTCTTTCTCTCTCTCTCGCTCCCTGTCTTTCTCTCTCTCTCTCTCTCTCTCTCTCTCTCTCTCTCTCTCTCTCTCTCTCTCTCTCTCTCTCTCTCTCACACACACGCACACACAGACACACACACACACACACACACATTGTGCACACTCTGGGTGTCTTTAATCTACACTTGCACATTTATACACATGACACATTAGAAGAGGGAAGCCTTTGGGAGAGGGATGGGCATTGTCAAAACATATAGCATCTGTAGGCTGTAATGAAAGGAGGGGTGAGGCCGTGGGCTTCGCTGCGGTGGCTAACCAGAGGTTGGGACGGATGAGAGGAGACAGGGCAGCTTGGCCCAGGGAAATGAGAGACGAAAGGGGACATCAGAGCATCCCCCCCACCACACACACACACACACACACACACACACACACACACACATACTTACTCTAGCATATGTGACATCCTTGGGAGGAAACAGGTTTGACTGAAGACTGAAATGGAGCAATGCCAATGCCAAATGCCAATGTGTCAGGTCCATGAGATCAGAGGGGGTTATGTCAAAGCAAATTTCAACTGATAACTGACACCAGTAGGTTTCGGTGAAATATCAACTATCAGTTGCTTGTGGTCTGCGGTTGTTTATGAAGGCTATTTCTATGATAGCTATTAAGGGCAGATAACAACTGATATCAGCTGTTAAGCTAACTTCATCATCTCCTTACCCATTTGTGATAATCATTGCACTAAGATTTGTTTTGTGTATGTACCATGCATATGAAATTTAAAAAAAAGCTTTTTTTGGGGGGGATGGATTTGATTCTGTAATATGGGATGGCATTTGAAGCAACAAATAAAAAGAATGCTTAAGTCGCTGTTGTTGCCTTTTTTAGGGTTCGACAAAGTCCTCCAAAAGCATGGAGTCCCGACGCAGACCATCAAGGTGAGAGGCCATTTTGGTTTATGTTGGCTTGTAGATTTCATGATATAAAAACTAACCACATTGTCACATTGTAAGCAATTGTAAAGAGAACCATTTCAGTTGTGTTTTTGTGAAAAGGCTCAAGTGAATATAAGCATGGGTGGCCTTTGATGAATTTTATGTGAAAAGGATATGAAACACTCGGACAGCATGTTATAGACATAGTACAGCCAGGCTTGTGTTTGCTGTAGCAACATTTCTTCACCAGGCTTGTTTTATCTGAACAAAAAAAAAGTTTAATTATACTGACTTTAGTGACTTAGTATGACTTTAGGTCAACATTGTCATTCTGAAAAATCTTCATGGTCCGAAAGCCTAGTTTGGTGACACAGGTAATGGGTTTGACCTGATACAGACAGCATTGTAACCACAGCACTATAACCAAGAATATTGTCATGGTCTTCGCTTGTCTGGAAGACAGTATAAGGGCCTTTCACATGAAGTTTACAAGCAAACAAGACAACAAACAAGTTAAAATTATATTTTCAAAGAAACGCTGTTGACTTAGCATGCTGATTGTTGTAGCATTTTGCTAACTGGTACATGTTGAGAGTAAGCTTTCAGTCATTCTTTCTGCCAAAGGAAACATAAACTCGAGGGTGTGGACCAGTGGTGACTAATACCCTGTCACCCACTACACACGACTTTAGTAATGGCATATTTAAACAATATAACACGAGTGGGAGTGAGGTTGTTCGTGGATATCCTCACGGGTGTGGTTCGGCTGCAAGCACGAAGCCAAAGGCTCAGTGTTATATTGCTTTTATTCAACAGTTCTGTTGCCAACACATTTAGTTTATAGACACAATTTTAAAAATTAGTTTTTAAAGATTTATTTAATTGTATCTCAGTTCGCTCCAGTCTCTGCTGCAAAATATAGTTCCAGTTAATAGCGTGTTAATAGCGTCTGTGGTTGCTATGTAACAAGTGTCTATTTCTACCTACCTACACGTTAATTTGGACGTTCCATTGTATTGTGCAGCGGCTGAGATATGGTTGTTGTTGTTCACAGTCCAAACTAGGCCTAACGCACAGCTGCTGTTCTGCAGTCTTGGGTGTCTTGTTAAAGTCGGCCATAGTTTATCAATGCACTCGATTACTCTCCTCTCTCACTTGTTAATGAATTATATGGAATGGAATGTCCATGTAAAGTTGTAACGATTACATTGCCTCTTCAGCGGAATGATTATCAACTTTAAAGAGTTTCCTATGGTATATCGTGGGATATCCTCACTCCTAGTGACGCTTAGAATGCATCTCGTCCAATCAGAAATTGCTAAATAGTTCGACCGGATCTAACTGTTGTATAAGGATTTGTAGATCTCACTCACTACTTACAGGAATTCGATGACCAATACATCACGCTAATCTCTATCAGTACCAACAGAGTTAACGACCAGCAAACATTGCAGTGAAATGAGACAACAGGAAAAATGCTATTACAGCTCATAGTGCTTGGACTGGTCTTTTATGTAGAGCCCCTCTGCCTGCCAAGTGCTGATTTTCACCAAACACTCCCATAATAATTGGTGGAATTTATCATGCTAATCCTATTACGCAACAGCAAGAAATCCCATCAAGCGAGCGAAAGCACAATGTTTATTGTAGTGGTCAAAAGCACATGTTCCATGCGTATGTTTGTTGAAATGGGGTTGAGATGCGTTCAGTGTCGAGGTGCGATTGCCTGTGGAGAGATATACACAAGTTATAGGAGCCAATATGCAGAGTGGACCTATCGACTCTGCTTGATGGGAAACAGATTTTTGCTGAGAGCACGGACAAGCACCAGCACCAGCTCACAGGCAAACGCACACTCACTTGCACATCTACTGTCTCTCTCTCTCTCACACACACACACAAACACACACACACACACACACACACACACACACACACACACACACACACACACACACACACACACACACACACACACACACACACACACTCAGACACACAGTCTCTGTCTTTCTCTCTCTCTCTCTATCACACACACATACATGTATACACACACTCTCTCTCTCTCTCTCTCTCACACACACACACACACACAAATAGAAACAAATACTCAGAGGGACCAGTGCCCGTTGACTTCACACTTCATGGCTCCACCGATGACAGATTTACTTGTGAAGGCCTTTTTAAAGCACATTAGTGCTGTGCTGTCTGGTCGTCAAACTAAATGGAACCAAAAGAAACACACGAGGTGCTTTGAATACACTATGTACCATTGAAATGTACAGTCCAAATATCTCATGAAAGCATGCTGACAATTGCTATTAAAAATAATCTATGTTGTGACACTGACATCTCTTTGACAAGCACTTCATAAATAAGCAAGGAAGATATCACATTTCTTTCCAAACATCTTGTTCTGGTACTTTCTGGTACTTTCTTTCTACCTCTGCCAGGGTAAAGTAATAATTGTCATTTGTTAGTTTGTTTGTTGGTTGGTTGGTTAGCAAGATAACTCAAAAAGTTATGGATGGATTTTGAGGAATTTTTCAGGGTAGGTCAAAAATGGGCTAACTTAAAAGTGATTTTGAGATTTTGGTGGTGATCTGAGCTGCCCTGGCGGAAGTCTGCGCTCTCTGAGCGCTTTTCTAGTTTTCTCTACATTCATCCTGAATGACATCTCTTTGGCAAGCACTTCATAAACAAGCAAGGGCTATCACATGTCTTTTCAAACATCTTTCTGTTTTTTGTTCTTGTCTCCAGGAGCCTAAGTTTGATCCAGGCCATGGAGGAGAACTATGAGGTGGACCTGGTGTACATCACGGAGCGCATCATCTGCGTGTCCTTCCCCAGCAGCGTGGAGGAGCAGAGCTACGCAGCCAACCTCAAAGAGGTGGCCACCATGCTCAGGTCCAAACACGGGGACCACTACCTGGTGAGACGGAGGGAGGGATCATCCTGCCCCTGTTTTACACTATAGGGTTTATGTGGAGACTTGGGGGGGGGGGGGGTATTGTAGGCTTTTATTGTCATTAAACAGTTGCCTGTACAAAGAAATTAAGCAGCAAGTCCACTAAGGTGCGAGATGAAAGTAACAAAGTGTCAAGTACAACAAGTTTAGTCATAGTTTTAGTTTGAAACAAGTTTAGTCATTTACCAGGGTATGTTACTCTGAGCAAATGAGAGACGTAAAGGGGACAAGTAGCAAAAAGGTTTTGTTTTTGCTAGGAGAATAAAGCCAGGTGACTCTTTCATTAGAAAGTTCACGGTTCTGAGTTAAGTTATCTAGATAACTAGACCTACTTGGATTACACCTGAGCTGGTGATGAGTTGGTGATGCTTGATGTGTTTTAAGTTTGTCCTCCAATGATAAGGCTTTTTTTGTTTGTTTTTTGTTGCAGCTCTTCAACCTCAGTGAGAAACGCTATGACATCACCAGATTGAATCCTAAAGTAGGTGCAACATTTCTGGGGCTCTTTGCTTGAAATCCCCTCACTCCCATCACCATCTGACTGTGTTTCTTTTGTGTGCACACAGGTGCTTGACTTTGGCTGGCCTGACCACCACGCCCCTGCCCTGGACAAAATCTGCAGCATCTGCAAGGCCATGGACACTTGGATGAACGCCGACAGCCACAATGTGGTGGTGCTGCACAATAAGGTGAAGGATTATCTAAGTTAGCTTTTTCCAGAGTCAGATTTCTCACACAACACAGGTTTCTCAGACAACATGGTTTCACCCAGCAGAAAACCACAGAATATTCACATTACCATATGTCTGCTAATGTCACCTGACGGACCGCCCCCCCCCCCCCCCTCCCCCCTCCATTTTTTTCTATTATTCCTAGTTTACTTTAGACCTTATGTATGAATTATGAACATTTGTTCATGTATTTCAATAATGTATTAGTAAGCTGTGTTAAGTCAGTAGATGGCGTTATCAGTCTGTGGTGTTTGTCCACTCCTAAGAATGGATGACCACCACCCTCACACTTAGCCATTTGTTCTCACAACAAACATTTGTTCACATAACAAAAGTCTGCAGATTAGAGTCTGTAGATGCCTTCTTCTGTAGGTGGAGATGCCTTCTCTGTTATTCTTTCTCCCCATATGACCAGTGTATCTCACAAGGTACAACTGAGTAATGCAACTGTTTTTAGAAGCTATTTTTGCTTCAAATTATATACAGTTTGTTCTGTGTGTAGAGTTTCCTTGGCAACATCAGTGGGAAGTTTTCCCCGCGTCATATTCCCGGTTTCGCCGCTCTCTCTCTCTCTCTCCGTGATCACATCTTTACATTCCGACATACACCTACTCGTCTGGGGAGGGGGGGGGGGCGATGAGAGATGAAACATTCTGAGCTCTTGGCCATTTCCTCAAGAATTCTTACAGCAGTATCGTGTGGGCACATGTGTGTTGACATTGTTAATGACAGGAATTCCAGGCCAAAAAGACAAATGGTTGAAAAACAGTGTCTCGTGCTCATATGCCATGCCCGTTTCTCAGCCTCCCTCTCAGCGCTGTGTGAAATGTCAGCAGACTCAGCAGCAGCAGGCTCCTAGCCCCTTACAATGGAGCTGTCAAGCCAACTGAAGAGGACAGAAACATTTGTTGAATGCAGTTGCTGTGTTGTTGTGATGTGTTAGCCGTGACCCTACTAAGTGCCATTGTGTATCAAAGGAGAAAAAAAACACTGATTGATATAACAGTTGATGGGCTTGTCTTGCAAAACAAATAAACAGCTTGGAGGAAAACACGCCCCCTCACATGAGAGAAGGGAAAAAAAAACGAGAAAATAATCAGGAAGCAGCAAACAGAACGTTGTCATGGCAACTGCTGTTGCTGCTTGGCTTTGGCAGTAAGTGGAGGGAATGACTAAGCGCTGGGACTGGGACTAAGCAGTATTCAGTTGTAGGAGTGTATTGGATTACACACGCACAAGCTCTACAACTGTGGACACACACGTACACAGACACACAGGCGCACACACACACACATACAGACACACACACGCACACACACACAGAAACAAACACGGGTTATGTCTGTACAACCACAGGTAATGTGTGTCCCCATACCATAGTAAACAGCGAAGCAATATCTGTGAGAGGGCATACGAGGAGACATACTTTTAAACTAGCCAGCAGAGAAGTGTTTTGGCTCATAAAACTGGTTACGTAACATTTGTTTGGAAGAGTGTTTCATGTAACAAAATGCTGCCTGCAGGCTAATGTCTTTGTAGCCAGTGCACTACCACTAAAAATGCCTATCCCCATTCTTCTCTCTTCCCAGGGAAATCGAGGGAGGACTGGTGTGGTGGTTGCAGCCTATATGCACTACAGCAACATATCAGCAAGGTGAGACTGAACCACAGTGGCCAGCAGCCTGTACGTCCCATGTGAGATGAGGGGCTATATATGTGTTTATTGAATTAGGTGATGTGGGTGATGTGCTGTTGCGTGCTCATGGGAGTTCATCATGGTCATCCATCACGAGACCGGTGGCACGTTGGGCCAAATGTGAGAGGAAAGGGGAAGAGGAAGTGTGTGGAGGGGCGAAGGGGTCAGAGTGGGACTCCAGCATCCCCTTGCCATAAAAGAAAGGAAAAATATAAATAAAAAAATAAAAATGTCCCAGTGTGCCCTGAGATTTTGATTAAGAGAGAGAAAAAAAGTCATTGAATTAATTTGTGATACAGTCTAGTTTTCTTTTTTGGCTCCCTGCAAAGAAAAACCTCAGATGTTTCAAAAGCTTAGTGCTTAATTAGATTTCTGTTTAATTTAAATGTGTTTTTCTTATTGAAAAAATTCAAATCCAGAACAAACAGCGCAGTGAAGAGTCTGTGTGAGCACTCAAAGAAAAATAAACAATGATGCCAAGGAGAACAAACAGAGAGGATAAAGTCTAGATAGGAGGCCTTCAAAGGTC
>CM050213.1:7425000-7487500 GCA_027475355.1 Coilia nasus
GGTTTTAGTGAGCCTTTAAAATGCCGTGTGTTGAAGGCAATGGGCTGGATAATAATTCTTTTGTTTTCTCTCTCTGTCTGGAAACTCTGTCTGTTTACTTATTTGTGTGCATACTGTAGCTAAACTGGCAAAATGTGCAACGGGACCATGAAAATGACAGTGAGGCTGTCTTTTTTTCATTGTGCACCTCATTGTCTAGCGTTTGTCTAGCATGCATTTAGATTTTGCCTTTTGCATGCATATCGCTCACTGAGTATGATGATGCAGTAATCATTGTTATGACTGTAATGTTCTTCTTTCTAGCTCAAGTGCTATCACAAGCGTTTCCGAAGTCCCTGCAGAGATGTCATATTCCGCGTGCAGTTTCACACGTGTGCTGTGCATGACCTGTCGATTATCTTTGGAAAAGATGAATTGGATGAGACGTTTAAAGGTATACATAAGTTGTTCACTATCAGATCTTTTCAACTGCTGCTTATGCGTACCCGTCTGTCACTAAGTTCACTATTTTTTCCCCTTTGTTATGAAATGCAGATGACAGGTTTCCTGAATATGGAAAGGTAGAGTTTGTGTTCTCCTTTGGCCCAGAGAAGATTAACGGTAAGTGTCCTTTGTGTATTCCCTTTAATTATTCCCCTTCCAAAGTAAACGTCAAGTAACTTTTTTTATTGTTATTGTTATTATCATATGTAAGATCCGGTTCTTGCTACAACCTCTTCAGGCATGGACCATCTTGAGAATGGCCCTACTGTATCAGTGGACTACAATACCCAGGATCCCCTCATCCGTTGGGACTCCTACGAGAATTTCAATCAACGCTGTGAGGACTCCATGGAGGGTGAGTGCTGCTGTAATTACAATTTTGGTGGTCTGTTCCTTCCTCAGTGTCAGATTTATGCCAAAAAGGTTAAGTAGAGTGCTCTAAAAATACTTGACATGTGTATTTGTATGAGCTTCACATTGCAGACAGCCCTACAGGAAAACATAACACAACTACACAGAATATTTGGTGAAATAATACACAATTGCCCAGTGTACCACATGTGCAACATACATTGCCATACATTAAGATCTTATATAACTGAAGCTCCAGATTCATAGCCCAAACCAAATTCCTAAACTACAAATTCATAAACTACTTCACTACTAAAGGGCAGTCTGCCTTTGAAAAGTGCTATTCACAAGAAACACTGAAGAGGCTTAATCCTTTCTTCACACTGGCCTTCCATTAAAATGCACGGTAGAACAAGAAACACAACCCATATGACCTTCTGAGTCACCAGACCACCCATGAGGCTCCCCCTATGCCTCCCCCCATTCATAACTCCACACCAGTAAATCATCCATTTCTAAAGAGCTTGCGGTTCTTGCGTGGGCCACATAAGGAACGCAATGCAACCTGGGATTGAGTCTATCTAGCCTGCCGTTGTTTGTGTATGCTGCCGGTAAGCTGTTGTGTGGTGACTCTTTGACCGAGCGGCCCGTTGACGTTTCGTGCGAGCAAGGTGCTGATTCGATCAGAGACACTAATAGAGCTCACAGGGGTCCTTTCACACGTCTCCACTAACCGAAAACACACACCGCCAGGGTCACTCTCGGGTCACTCAGAACCTTGACGGGAAACCATGGAGTCCCCTGTCAGAGGCTACACTCAGCTCATCTGATTTGGTGTCCCCACACACACATCAGCTGCACACGTATGGACATGGGACTGTTTACTCCAGAACAGGAATAGGCCAGACTCCCACAACTGTTACATGACAGTAGCCCCTAAAGGCCCAGTCATTCAGACAAGTCAGAAGAGGTTCTGACACAGTGTGTTAATGGTGACCTTCTTATCTGTCAGAGAACATAGGGTACTTTATGTGGCTGACAGCGAAGGACTCAAGATAGACAAAAAAGGACACTTTGAATTCAGACAGGCACTGAAGGACTTGTCAGATCTGAGTGGGAGAGGTTTACGGGATGTGTACAGTTTCTCCTCTGGTTGTTTATTTACTGTGTCTGAGTACAGAATGTCTGTATAAGGCTCACAGACGTGCACTTGTCTGGGTGGACACATAATCTGTGTAATTGGTGAGGTGACCTCTAAAGTGAAATAGGGACTCAAAGATGTGCTGGAGGGACACTGAACCGAAACATCGCATACTATACAGCACCACTACCTAGTTGTGGCCTTTGTTGTCAATGACATCTACTTGTGGACTGATGGAGTTTGTTTGTG
Organism: Coilia nasus; assembly: GCA_027475355.1. Taxonomy (NCBI): domain Eukaryota; kingdom Metazoa; phylum Chordata; class Actinopteri; order Clupeiformes; family Engraulidae; genus Coilia; species Coilia nasus. The sequence goes on from CM050213.1 coordinate 7,427,225, forward strand.
TGTGCGTGTATGTGTGTGTGTGTGTTTATGTGTGTGTGTGTGTGTGTGTATGTGTGTTTGTGAGGGTGATACCAACAAACATTGCCCTGCGTGTTTTCTTAACCACAGTGTTTTAGCAGACTCCAGCTTCCTCTTCCTACAAATGTAGCATTCTGAAGACTTGTGTGAAACATTCCAGCCTTTAGCCACGGACACTGGCTTTGAACCAATGCTCTTAAAAAAATGGTGGCTCTCTGACCGACCCTATCTATTCAGGATACCCAAAACAGCTGCTGCGTGTCCTGAATTACAGTGTTGTCTGATTCCAGACACGAAAATATCCTATATTGTTTTGAGTGTTTTCTTTTAGGATTGTTTTAGTACCTCCCAGAGAGAACAAATAACTGACATTTTGGAGGATGTATCAGTATCATCTTTTTATATTTCTTCTTGTTTACTTAGATACATTTGAAAAAGGATGACATTTGTCTTGTTGTTGAGTAAACACACACCCACAGTCTATGAAATTCGAATTACTTCTGAGGTGAAAGTTTGGTGGGACCACTTGCGACCGTCTCTGGAAAGCTGAGATGCTCTTAGGTCATTTTGGTCACAGTAACCCCTGGTCACCCTGTCCTTTGGGCTATCTGAGAGGACCTGCCATAAAATGGCCCTACCTTTGACCAATTTGGGCCTTTAAATAGGCACAGCAGAAATAGGGCACTGTTGATCTCCCCTCTGGCACCTCTGTGGTGGGGGGTGGGGTGGTGTGGGCGTGGGAGTAAACCAATCTTCTCACCCAGGGGGGTCCTGATTTGGCTGGTTAGCTTCAGCTGATTAGCAAGACACTTCCTCGTCGCCATTTTCCAGAAATTGTATCATATCTGCCCCCGTTTCCCCAATGCTGATTGGTGGGTGCTCCACTATCAGCTCATGCACGAGGGTGTCCCCGAACTACGTCACCGTCCATTTTTGAACATCCAGTGCCCTTCCTCAATATAGCTTTCTGCTCTACCTCACGTCAATCAGTAATGTGGCACTTAATTAATTAAGTAAAAGGGCAGCAGAAATGAGCCTCGTGAAACTCCTTAACATTTTAAAACTTGAAAAATGTGCTGTTGTGAATAAATGAATGTGAGTGAATGAATGTGGTGAATTCACTAGCCTAGCATTTCCCATTGAAATGGATGGGGGTGGGACTTCCTCAGTTTCACCAGTTAATATAATACCTCTATGGAATTAACTAGCCTATCATTTGCCATTGAAGTGAATGGGGTGGGGGGGGGGGGGACTTCCTCACTTTCTCCAGTTACTATAATACCTCCATGTCCCCACCCACCTCTGGCTTGGCTCAGTAGCCTGGTCTGCTTGTCAGGGAGCCATAGCTTTCCCTCGTCCAGAGCTCCACTGCAAAAATCTGTCCAGGGCGGGCGAGAGGGCGGGCGAGTGGGGGAGATGAGAGTGAACATGGCAACCCACACAGAGTACCGCGAGGTCCCATGCTCCACGGGCACCCAATGGTGCTGAACAGAAAGGGCACATTTGCACATGAATTCCAACTCGTATCACACATTGACAAACAGTTCCATTCAAGCGTTGGGACCAGTTAGGAGATTCCCAAGTGGAGATAAGCAGACGAACGTCATACCATTGTGGTCTGCCATGACTTCACTCTGCCAAGTCTGCTGCTCTGCCATTTGAAAAAATGAGTGTATTAGAAAGAGAGAGGCAGAGAGAGAGAGAGAGAGAGACAGAGACAGAGAGAGGGAAAGAGATTGTGGGTAATAGCACAACAAATGAGACGCAGGAAGTTCTGGTGTTTGGAAAAGCCCACCGCAATTAACTGTGCTCTCTGCCAGCTGAGGGGCTCGTTAGCCTGCCTTCACGAGGTAATTAGTAACTCTAACTGCTTGTTTTCTTTAAAATGTGCCCAGAAAACAGAATGGCAGCGGAACAGCACAGCCAGACACAGCACAATGCCCCTGCTCTGGAGTGTTTAGTCTCCAACAAGGGAAGCGCGGATCGAGAGCAAGCAGAAATTCAATGGCTACTCGACTCTTGCGAGTCGCTCATGACTAAAGTATTGAGGGGGAGTAGCGAGCGAGCGAGCCAGTGAGTGAGTGAGTGAGCGAGCGATTGAGCGAGCAAGTAAAGACTTAAGCTTTTGGACACAACAGAGCAGGTCAATACCGATGGGGAGTAAGCCACGGGGATTTGAGAGGGAAAACAAACCCACTAACAGGAGATGAATTGATTCGCAAACTGCTTTTAATCTATTTTTGTTGCTGCTAGTTTAGCTAAAAATAAAGCACACTTGTCAGGACAGATAAATGTCCAGGCGTATTCCTCTCCGATGCAATTAGGGAGAGAGAAAGGAGAGTCGAGATAATAACACCAATTCTCTCCTGTACCTCACATGCCTCATCAAGCCCCCTCTATTTACCACAATCAAAACAGGCCTCGTTTACAAATGACTCGGATTTGGCTAAAGCTTGTTGCAGATAATGATGATGAATGGAAGATCCTTACTGACACAGTAATAGCTCGGTTATAGATGTCTTATCTGGATCTCCTCTTTGCCTTGACCTCAGCGCCAGCCAGCCTTGGTGCACTGCACAGCTGCCAGAGGCAAGGTTAGACATCCACAAGGCAAGGCCAGCCTTTGGCCTCTCCGGCTCTGCAGCGTCCGGTGAACCTTGCCTGCCAGGGTGTTTATCTCTCCGACGGTTGACAGGTTTACGGCCCGTCACTCCGAGAAAAAGCTGTTCTCTGTGTGTCCAGTGCAGCTCTGCTCCAGTATGCTGCAGTGTCTGCCCTCAGAGAGGACTTCGTGGAGGATCTCGTGAGTATGGAACACTGTGATTTCCGCAGTGACATTCACATCATTTCTCTGTTTTTTTTTGTGTTCTGCCTGGTTAGCACTTTGTGTGAAAATTTGTTGACACAAGTTACCAAAATGGCGTTGCCTGGTCAATCATTGAATTCAATTGAAATTCTTTATTTAGATCTTAATGAAATGCAGATGGTAGGGTCGCCAGAGCTGAGACAGTTTTCAGTATAATTAGGGCCTTCGCTCTGATAGTGGGAGATGGCGAGAAGCAGGCCAAGCCCATAAAAGTGGAATGTTTGCTGATTTTGACTGTGTTTTCTGGACAGCTATTGGCAGGATTCGGGCGATGGAAATGGGAGGAGGGGTTAAGGAGGGTGTTGTTTACCCATATTTGACCAAGGCACAGCCCGCCACATTTTTGGAATAGCTGGGAGCGTGAAGTGTGGCGACAGGGAGTTTGGGATGAGAGGAGGGAGGGAGCCGCGATGCGCCAACAGAGACAGAGACAGTGGCAGCAACAAGTTCAGATGCAGATCCAGACCCAGCCTTCTCTTCTCAGGGCGCTAAAAAGCCCTTTTTGTTGTCCGTCACTAGAGGGGGATCTCCCGCCTGTCACGCATTTACACACACACACACACACACACACACATACACACACTCACACACACAGTCAGTTGCACAGAGACTAGTTGAACTGCGGCAGCAGGACCCTGAGTTTACTTTAGCTACTGTGAAAGGCAGCCTGACAGAGGGAGCATTAGACTGCTTTGTGTGAGGAGAAGAAATAGCGCAGGAGGTGTGACATATACATTACAGCAAGCTGGACAGAGCCTAAGGTATTTCTTTTTTCTCTCTCTCTTTCTCATTTAAAGCGGTGACAGTTAAATGATCTGTTTCTCTGTAGAGTTGTGCTGTTACCATGATTCGCAGTAAGTTCTCAAAGGCAAAGTCTGTTTTGTCTTCATCTGGGCATCTAACAGGATGTGTCATCTAATAATTCTTTTCTTTGTGATTGTCAGTGAATACGAAAGGCAACTCAGCTTCTGGCACGTAGATTGTTTGAGCTAGGCAGCTTGTGTTTGTGGACTCAGTAACAGTAACTTTGCAGCCAATCTGCTGTATCGGATGGCAAGGCCCTGCGTTTGTACTGAATATGTCTGGCCGAAGTGTTGGTGGTGTAATTACATCGTCATCAATAGCTCGCTTCTGTGGAGCCAGTGCAGTGACCACACCAGAGTAAATATTTTTTGCCACTCATGCAGGCAAAGTGATAGCTTTTGCCAGGCTGGGCCATGGTGGTTGTCCGATGTGCTATTCACACACGCACTTACACACACACACACACACGCAGACAAACACACTCACACACCCACACACAGAGAAACACACACTCTCGCACACACACGCGCACACACACACACACACACACACACACACACACACACAACAAACTGTTCCCCGGCCCCCTCCCTCTTGTAGACACACTGGGCACCGCAATGTTTGTGTTGCGTTTGGACAAGCAGCTGTGCGTCGCAGAGACCCATTAAACTGTGTTTGTGTGGGTAGCTGAGCGAAGGAGTAACTCTTAACATAAATAAATAGGGCTCACAGACGGGCATCGCTGGCTTCAATTAAACCTATCCAGTGACTGATGGTGAGCTGTGGAAGCAGGTTTGCTCTCCCGCCGCTAATGCTAATTATCCAGAGGAATTTCTCCCTGCATTTATAACTAAAGTTTAATAAGGGAACCAGAGTGATGGGCTCTCTGGGTTTAGGGCTAATCGGGCCACTAAAGCCTCACTGAAGGTATTTATCACTGTGCATACCCATTCTGGAGCTGTGCGGTTTGTGAGAAGAAAAAAAAAAGCATTGTATTATAGATTGTGGTGTCTGGTTTTTTAAAAACAACAGTCTTGTGTCTGTTCCACTCAAAATACTTTCACAAGTTGTAATATAGAGAGACAGGACAGTGAAGAGCCAGCATAACCCCCCACCCCCATCCCCTTCTTTTTTTTTTTTACGGGGCCACCTGTTAACACATAACACCAGAGGTGCACACTTTTTCACCTCCCTCTGATGGATCGTTAAAACGAGCCTTGTTGTCATGTGTGGTCTCACTGAGGTTTGAGGGAGGGAAAATGTGTTTGGTTTTGTGTTTCTCGTTTTCTGTCTCTTTCGTTTTTTTTCCCTTCATTCCTCTTTCCTCCAAATGTTGTTTCTTTCTCGCCCTTTTTTCTGTGCAGTAGCAAATGCTTCCCATGGCATGCTGTGCAGAATGCTCTCCTCCCACACATGGAGCTCTTGTGGCCCAGCTGCAGTGCTGGCTGTTTGGGCCTGCACACCCACTACACTGGGAGCTGCTGCTGTTTTATGCTCCGACGGCAGCTTGTGTGCATCACACAGCATCACCCTTACAGGACACTGTCAGCATTAGCCTTTTTCCCCCCACTAAGTGCCAGACTAAGTGCAACTGTAGTGCATTTATGCATACTTTTGCTTTGTGGTAATTGAAGAGTCCAAACTGTAACATTTTTATGTTTTGATCACACAGCATCACCCTTTTCTCCCACTAAGTGTCAAACTAAGTGCAACTGCAGGGCATTTATGCATACTTTTGCTTTGTGGTAATTGAAGAGTCCAAACTGTAACATTTTTGTGTTTACATCACAAAGAATCACCCTTTTCCCTGCTCAGTGTCAGACAAAGTGCAACTGTAGTGCATTTATGCATACGTCTGCTTTCTGGTAATTGAAAAGTCCAAACTGCAACATTTTTGATGTTTATCTCACAAAGCATCACGCTTTTCTCCCAGTAAGTGTCAGACTAAGTGCAACTGCAGTGCATTTCCTCATTTGTTGTACAGACTTGGCAAACTCTGACATTTTGTACTAATACACGTGGGTGTGTAACGGGCTAGCATTGCTGAGATTGCTCATGAAGTGCTGTTTTTCAGCCAGGGGCAAGACTGAACCGATTCTCTCTCCCTGCCTTGGTGTTGAACGGGCTTTAAAAGTTTTCGAGTAAATAGAGACAGCCTCGTTCCCTCTGTGGGGGCTTAGTGGATTAAACTTGCTTTGAATCCAAACGCAGACTGCGAGTTGCATAACAGCAAGTGCTTGATCTTATCGACGACTGCACCCCCTGACCAAACAGTGCTGTGGCCTGACGGGATGGAAGAGTAGCTGTGAAAACACCACCGGTCCAGTCCAGTGGCTATTGCACGAACAGTTGTTTGCGCTCCCAGAACGCTCCTGCTTTGAGGTGGGAGAGAGAGATAGACAGGCGGATGGCCGAACAAACGAACGGACAAACGAACGGACAGACGAACAAACGGATCGGATCCTGCTTTGAGGTGGGAGAGAGGGACGGACACATGGACAGACGGACGGAGTCCACTCTGCCTCCTCTGGTGGAAAAGGTCACAGTGTGTGCTAATGGGGATGTTTGACCTTTCCCCTCTCACCCACAGCTTGCCCCCAGCTGCTCTCCAGACGGGGCCGCTCAGTTGCGTGTCTGCCCGGGGTTGGGGTGGGAAGGGGAGGGGGGTGGGGAAGGGGGGGTTACTCATAGTTTGCCTTTGGCTTTAATGGCTTCTGGGAAGGAGGAGGACTAACTGGGAAGGAAGCGTAGGTGGACAGCTAGAAGGAGCCGAAGAACACTTTGCCCTGCAGTTGTCTGTGGAGATTCCCATTCATCCAGGTCATGGTGGTCAAAGGAGCTAAGTTGTAAGCAACTGGACTTCTTCTTAGAGCTTGAAGATGTTTCACCTCTCATCCAAAAGGCTTATTCAGAACCGAACTGAACCGAAGAAGCCTTTTTGATGAAAGGTGAAATGTCTTCAAGCTCCAAGGAGAAGTCCAGTTGCAGTAACTTCCAAACACACTAACTACCCCCCCCCCCCCCCCCCCCACACACACACACACACCACCGGCAGCCTCTGCTTTTAATAAGACGTGAAGGACTCGTTTCACTGCATTCTTCAGGACCTCGGCGCATACTTCACCACGGGTCACATCAAACACTCCCACACCAGCCCCCACCCATCACCCCCACCCCAACCACCCACCGCCTCCAAATAGCGCGGCATGACCTGTGACAGATGGCCCCCGTGCTGATATTTATGAGCCTTGGCTTTGTGGTGGAGTGGGCCTGGCCTCTGCCCCGCTCTCCTCTGCTCTGCTCCACTCTCAGTGCTCGTCCACCATTGGAGATAGAGCAGGCCCTGGGGATGGCTTACACAATCGCCGCTTTGAAACAGAGACAGGCAGTTAGCATTATCTCCTCCTTCCTTCCTATGTCAGTGTCACTGGGTTCTCTCTATTTTAATGTGGGGCTCGAGAAAGGGTGGAGGTGGGTGGGTAGGAAGGTTTGGGGAGAGAAGAGAGAAAAGGAGGTGGGGGGGCATCCTCGATCCGTGCAGTGCCATGAATACGCTTAAGTGGACCGATAAAGTGTGTCTGAATGGCACAGTGCTGTGGAAAAAATGTAACTGTTAATGAGTTTCAAAGCACGGCAGTTTTCGAGGCATGTCTCTATGCTCAGGGCATGGCTGCAGTGGATTAATTTGGTATCAAGACAATGGAAATGCTGATTCATTGGCGTCTCGGTTCACAGGGCCTCCCCAGTCACATTTGAAGAGACTCGGTGGAAGAGAGACGTGCTAGACGATCCGGTAATTGCTCCCGGTAATTGCTGTCCTGTGGCTGAAATAACGAGGCCTTCAATGGCCACAAATCTGCATGAATTAGCATGCATAAGCAAATGAGGCGGTGAACTTTTGTAGCCTGTCTGTGTTGTTTAGAGTACAAATGGCTTCGCCACACAACATGTTTGGTTTGTTTCTTACTATCCAGCCTAGAAAACAACCGCTGGATCAACATCAGTCCATTTAAAGCAGGACTATGCAACTTTGTCGAGTTAATTAATCATCTTCATTAGTCATTAAATGCTTAAATGAATCATTACCAGGCGAATGAAGACTTTCTCGACCGCCCCCGCTGTCTGTGGACAGAATAACACGTTTGCAATATCTGGGTGTCTGTCCCGGCACCCTCAGATTCACAGAGTCTGGAATGTCGCGAGAAGTAGGATTGCGTTAAATTCTGAAAAAAATCTGGCTTTACTTACCTCAGTGGACATGACTACTTTTGTATTCGCCAGTTACTCTGATCAGTTGAGTTGAAAACATGTGCACAGGGTGCAGGGAAAGGGAAAACAGCAAATTTTTACGAGAGTGTCCATTTACTTGGATACACCAGGGGGCGCTCTGTAAAGAAAAAGCACTCAATGGTGCATAGTATGTCTTTAAATGCTATGACTCGACCCTGTTTCCCCTCTCAGCTACCCAGCTCCTCCTCTGACCATCTGCTGCCCTTGCCCTCAGTCAAGATCAGGGTACCTCAGTAACACACTGACCTCTCTGGTACTGACCGTTCCAACCAGCATCCTTATCCTTTTACACTTATTTTATCTTTTGCGGTTTTACGTACTGTTCTTTGCTTTTATTTTTGTTAAGCACACTGAAGTGCCTCTGTGTATGAAACAGATATACAAACAAACTTGCCTTGCCTTGGTACTGTCAAAAACAGCAAGCAGCATTTTTGCATTTTATGTTTTTAATAAGTGACTGTGAAATAACTTCAGGGTAACATTATTATAGCCATCTTAATTTGTAGTTAGGCTGCAGCGGTGATGTAATGTCAGAAATTGGATGCAAATGAAAAGGTTATTCTTACTTAGGATTCTCATATCAGATGTGCCTCCCTCTGGTCAGAGCAACACGAAAGGAATGGCCTCTTCTTTTCTCTAATCTTCTCTTCTCCTCTCCTCTCCCCTCTCCTCTCCTCTCCTTTCCACTCCTCCCCTCTCCTCTCCTCTCCTCTCCTGTCCTCTCCTCTCCTCTCCTCTCCTCTCCTCTCCTCTCCTCTCCTCTCCTCTCCTCTCCTCTCTCCTCCTCTTCCCTCCTCTCTTCTCTTCTCTTTTCTCCTCTTCTCTCCTCTCCTGTCCTCTCCCCTCTCTTCTCTTCTCTTGTCCTCTCCTCTCCTCTCCTCTCCTCTCCTCTCCTCTCCTCTCCTCTCCTCGCTTGGCCCTCTCCTGACCACAGCCAGCCACTGTGTGCTCATCAAAGTGCCACTTTGAAAACAGCTCCAGGGCTCGTTCCCAGCACCCTCCCCTCTCCATTTTTTTTTTTTTTTTTTTTGGAGCGACACTTGATTGCTTTTCCTGAGACGTAACGTCAACCCTAATGAAACGTTAGCCCCAGAGCGGAGCATCTATGAGGACAAGTCTGCCATGCAGACAGAGGGCCTAGAACCCGTACCCTGTGCTGTGTACAGACCATCTAGCTTGGGGAACACAGTGCAGTTATCCTGTCATTACACAGTTTACGTTTAATTAACGTTAACATTACCATTAACTTTAACATAACATTAACATTAAGAGTCAATTGTGCAGCTGTGTGCAGGGAGGTGTTTAATTGGGCAGTGGTGAGTCGAGGCCCCCTAATTGGTCGTGAGGCCTCTGACAGATGTGACATGTGGTGGAGGAGTAAGAGGTAACGTCTGTCTGATGGCAACAAGAGAGGTCTTTAAGGCCTTCTCTCAACATAGTAGTTGTTGAAGCTAAAGGGTTTAGCATTGAGAAAGCATTGAGAGTTGGCTTTTACCTCATTGTGAATGGCAGCATCAGTAACCAAAACAAGTTTCCTCTCTCATACTTTCTCTGTCTGAGTCGGGATTACCTGAGCACATTCGCATTTGTCTTTCAGCCCCATCACTTCAGCATCGAACTCATTCCAAAGTCTGTCATCTCCTGCTGCAAGAACAGCTCAAAATCTACTTAATTCATTTTTAATGAAGGTTTTTTCCCCACTCACTTTGAAGTGAGCCATTACCACAAAGTAAGTTCCTGGGCTAAAGCCTTTGAAGGATCACTAAAAGCCCAAAAGCACAAACACAGCAGCAGCAGCAGCCTCTTCTTTTTTTCTTCTTCTCCTTTTTTTTATAGGGTGGCTTTTCTGTTTTTTTTTTTTTTTCCTTTTTTCTTTTGAAAGTGCTTACTCGACAGAGGGGCCGGCCAACTTTGCCGCAGTGCCAAGTCCTCACTGAGATCCCACCGCCGCTCCTTATCCAGGCCTCACTCGCTCGCTTCCATCCTGTCTCATCCCACATCTCACCTCCAACACCGGCAGCCCAGATCCTCACCCCCCCTCACCCCCGCCCCAAACCCCTCAACCTCAGAGCACAGGGCTCCCCCAAATGAACCTCCTCAAGCCAAGAGCACAGAGCCCCCCCAAACAAACCTCCTCAAGCTCAGAGAACAGAGCCCCCCTTCCAAACCCAAAGCCCTGAAGCACAGAGCACAGGACTCCAAATGAACCCCCTCAAGCTCAAAGCTCAGGGCTCCCCCCAAACGAGACCCCTCACACCCAGAGAACAGAGCCCCAAAAACGCTTTTCCGCAGTGCCAGATCCTCACTGAGATCCCCCTGCCGCTCCTCATCCAGGCTTTGCTCGCTTCCCTCCTGTCTCATCCCATCCCACCTCCAACACCGGCAGCTCCCCCAAACCCCTACAGTACCCCCAAACCCCTCAACCTCAGAGCACAGAGCTCCCCCAAATGAACCTCTTCAAGCTGAGAGCGCAGAGACCCCCTTCCAAACCCAACCTCCTGAAGTTCACAGCACAGGGCCCCCCCAAATGAACCCCCTTAAGCTCAGAGCACAGAGCCCCCCAAAATGAACCCCGCAGCTTCTTGCTCAGAACACAGAGCCAACCCTCATGCAGCCCCCAACCTCAGCTGCCCCGGCACAGTACATAGCCACCCCCCCAAAACAAACCCCACAAAACCTTCTTAACGAGGCTCCACTTCCCTCTTCTCATCTCACCTCCAGCACCAGGTGCCCTGACTCAAAGCACAGAGCCCCCCTAAAGCAGCACTTTTCCAGGCTCAGCGCACAGAGTGCCTCCCCCACCGAACCAAACCCCCCAAAAACTCCTCATCCAGGCCTGCTTTCCCTCCCATCTCTTTCTACCTCCACCTGGCCCAGTTCAGAACACTTGCTCATGCACTCAGAGAGGGGGGATTTTAGCCCAGCCAGCCGTCCACCCGCCAGCTTCCTAAAACTATGATCCACGTTTTTACGCCTCTTCGCGCAGGCACACCTCCATTTTCCACCAGCTCTGGTTGCTTTTAAAATACCAGCGCAGTGAGCTGGTGACTTTTCCGTTGCATGACTGAAAGCAGCACAGGGAACATCCAGAAGTTGTTTTTCACATGCAGGGGCAAGATTAGCCTCAATCTATGACATCATAGCCCTTAACAACCTTATTTAAGTCGATGTTAGGCATGTCATGGACGTCGGTAATATCCCTTTTGTCACTCCTAAGAAGCAGTAACATGAGTAAGCAGCTAGCAATAGAAGGGCGATAAGCTTAGTGCTGAGGTGTATATGTAAGCATGCCAGGCACTGCTGTTGTGCTCACAGGGGTGGGAATGGGGCGTGGAGGACGTGGCGTGGCGGGAGCAGGTGTCAAGGCTAAGGGCTCGCACTGTGTGCCTTGGCCCCAAGGGCATTAGGACCCAGCGGCTTGGGGAGGTGGCGGGAGCAGGTGTCAAGGCTAAGGGGCTCACGGTGTGTGCCTTGGCCCCAAGGGCATTAGGACCCAGCGGTCACATATCCACACCTCATTCATCTCTCCAGCATCCAGAAAACATCCCAACTCACACACTGATGGGCCTATTTCAGGCACTCACTGACACACACATACACTCACACACACACAAACATACATAGTCACACATTGATGGGCCTATTTCAAGCACTCACTGACATACACACACATACAAACGTACAGAGTCACACACATATACTCCCCACACAGCCACACATACACAAATACAAACATATTTAGTCACACACATACACCGCCCCCCCACCCCACCCAGTCAATAATTCTACGCCATGACACACACACACGCGCACACACACACACATACACACACACACACACACTCACACACATACACACACACACACACACACACACACACACGCACACACAAACACAAACGCAGCCTCCCATAAAGGCAGAAAAAGTGCTCTTTACTGGACTTTCAAAGTACAATGGCCCTTAGTTTGTCATTGTGTCTTTTGTCTTTGTCCCACTTTGTTAATAACTCTTGTTATGTTTCCTGTTATGAAATGAAGTTCAACTCATTTATGATCGCAGAAGTCATGTGACCATACTTGGGTATACTATTTGTGTTTGTTGTTTTGTGTGTTGCTATGCAGGGTCGATGTTATACTCTGGCTAATGATATCCTTGACACCTACATATAAATAACCCAATAGTCCCCACCTACTGCTCTCCTTCTCCGTGTAAAGCTTGATTAACTCTTATAAACAAGGAGTGATGACTAAGGCCGATTTCGCATTAAAAATAGGGGCAGGGTAATCTTTTTAGCTGTTTAACAACTCCATAAACAAGAGCTATGTCTGTGTTTGGTCTAGGACATTGCGTATGGGTGTGTTTGTCTGTGTGTGTGTGTGTGTGTGTGTGTGTGTGTCTGTGTTTGTGTGTCTGTATGTCATTGCGTAGGATTGTTGACTCTCTGGGGGGCTCCCCCTAAGCATGGCTTACTGGTAAAGTCTCATAGTCTTCCCTCCTCCCACTCTCCCTCCCTCTCTCTCTCACTTTTTCCACTAGCTGTGTGTCTCTCCATGCAAACGCCACTTTGCTTTGCGGAGGTGCATTCCTCGTGTGTGATTCCATACGCGAATGTGTCAGTGAACCTGCCAGCATTCTTGACACCTCGCCCTAACCCCTCTCCACCTGCTACAATTACCCACTGAGCCGCCTCGTGCCATGCTATTTGCCCCCAGACGTGACAGAGATTCGGCACTATCCGTCCTGTGCCATGTGCCTTAAATGTTTTCGGCCCCGGGCTCAGGAATCAGGAGTGATGAACCGGAGAGGAAGTGTCTCAATCGCCTCAATTGTCTCGAGCACCTCGAGTTTCCCAGACTTTGTCATCACAATGTTGCCATAACAGTTGTGGAATGGTTTGCGGGATGTTTTGTCAGATGGTTGTGATGTCCCATCAACCACCTCCCCCATGCCGCCCCCTCTGCTCGAGGCTCACCTTGGTTGCTTTGATACTGGGGTATTAGACAGAGGTGCTGCTCTTCCCCCCTGTGAACCTCAGGGCTACAGCATGTCATGTCATAACAGCAGGATAGAGATGTGTTGCTCTAACGTGACAAATGGATCTGAGGTCTGGCTCACACCCAGCGTGCGGTCACATGTTTTGCACTGCGTGCGGTCGCAACATACACCTTCCAGTGAGTGTGTGTGTGTGTGTGTATGTATGTGTGTGTGTGTGTGTGCTGGGGTTGGAGAGGGGGTCACAGCAAGGCAGGAGATCTCCCTCAGAGTCCCGCGAGCTGATCCACATGTCTGTATGTGTGTCTGAGTGTGTGTGTGTGTGTGTGTGTGTGTTTGGGGGGGTGAGGTGTCTGTTACCAGGAATGGCTCTTACTCACCCCCACCACAGCCTTTGCTTTGTGAGCAGTGAAACCCAAACTCCACACCTCTCTAGACACTGACACACACACACTCACTCACTCACACACACACACACTTCACACACTTGACACAATCTTGACACAGGTCAGGCTGGAACAGAATGACTTGCACCTACAGTAACACCAACATCGCTTGCAGAGGGTGACTCACCAGCACTCTTAAATGATTAGCCCATTAATACCCAGCACAGCATCTCTCCGATCGTGTCGCCTCAGCAGAAGTGAAATGGTCAATAGACACATTTATCTTCCAAGTCAGTCCGCTCTGAGCTGAAGACCAATGGGGAGACTAATGGCCTCCTCAGGCAGCAGGCCAAACTCCCTGGCTCCTTGCAGACTACCTGTTGGCACAAGGTTATGGATCAAATGATACTGTTAATGGCTGAGCCATTGACTGGCCGGTAGCGGGCATCAGTCAATTAATTTAAACGGAGATACTGCAGAGCTGTGTGGGATAGGAAGCTAAAATAGGAATTAACAACTTTGTTTTTGAACACATATTGACGGTATCTAGTGCTTCTCCGTCTTCGTCTGTCTTCATCTCAGAGAGACACATAAACACAGGTACACATGCTCACACACACGCACAGACACACACAAACACACACGTGCACGCAGGCACGTTCACACATTCACACACACAGACACGCACACACACACACACACACACACACGTGCACGTACACACGCGCACACTTATAAAAAACTGCTCTCCTGCTGTGCTTGTAAATAATTGCCATTACCCGGGCGAACCTTACCCCATCGTCACACGATCAAAATAGTCTTCAGGTTTTTTTTCCGCTATGAAAAATACAGTGCTACAAGACCCACTGGGGATTGTTTATGGGTAGTTTTCCTCAGCATTTTGGCACGCTGCAAACTTCTAAAACTTTTTTAGTCCTTCACATTTTCTCCTCACAGAGTCAGGTTAATGTAGTCAAGGTTTCTGTTGTGGATGCTGTGGTTTTGTTGTTTTTTTTTTTTTTTTTACTAAGACGTAGCCCTAGGGAGGTTGTTTGCTATTACCGAAGGTGAGTAAAAAAGTGACCTTGTCTGCTTCCTTCTGAGTCCGATCTGATGACAAACGCAGGTACTCAGTCTGTGTCTTTTGAAAGCCTGCTTGGCAGGGGTTTCTCATTGGGATGGACAGGAAGGCTATTTAAGGTAATAGAGGTTTTTAGAGGGACTTTTGTAGTGCATTTGAATGGCTTTTTTCGCAAATTGTTCTCTTTTCTTTGACTATGTCATGCCTATCACTCCACTTTTTCCTCTATTATTCTCACTTTCTCTCTTTCCCTTTCTGTGTATTTGTGTATGTCTATGTGTATGTGTGTGTGTGTGTGTGTGTACGTGTGTACGTGTGTGTGTGTGAGAGAGAGAGTGTATTTGTGTGTGTGTGTGTGTGTGTGTGTGTGTGTGTGTGTGTGTGTGTGTGTGTGTGTGTGTGTGTGTGTGTGTGTGTGTGTGTGTGTGTGTGTGTGTGAGTGTTTTTGTGTGTGTGTGTACGTGTGTGTGTTTGTGTGTGTGTGTGTGTGTGTATTTGTGTGTGAGTGTGTGTGTGTGTGTGTGTGTGTGTGTGTGTGTGTGTGTGTGTGTGTGTGTGTGGAGCAGTACTGGGTGTGGGCCTTGTGGAGCAGGCACAGCTTGCCTTTATTTTCCACTAATTCTGATCTCTTGTAAAATGCCAGGGAGTTTGTGGCTCTTTCCATTGCATGAACATTTGGGACCCCGTCCCCCACTCATTCCAATTTTTGTGTGCGTGCGTGGGTGTGTGTGTGTGTGTGTGTGTGTGTGGGTGTGTGCGTGTGGGTGTGTGTGTGTGTGTGTGTGTGTGTGTGTGTGTGTTTTAAAGGATGTGTTAATGTTAAAACAGTCCGTATGTAATGTGGCATTTCCCTCTACATGTTTGTCTGTTTTCATGTGGCCATCTGCGTCCACACATCAATATTCATGCCTAAGTGTGGCACTGGGCGTCACAGTGAGGTAAAGACAACATGGGAAAAAGGGAGCATGAGAGAGAGAGAGAGAGAGAGAGGGAAAGAGAGGGGGGAGAGAGAAGGGGAGGAAGTAGGGGAGATAGAGAGAGACAGAGAGAGGGGGAGAGAGAAAGAGAGAGAGAGATGAGATGAGCTGTGGTGTCTGCTGTGTCTAACTGTCACAGCTGGGAAAGCTCTGGTCACACCCTTTTGTGTCGGCTGGGGTAGAAGAGGGACCCAGAGAGAGAGAGAGAGAGAGAGAGAGAGAGAGAGAGACAGAGAAGAGGAAGAAGAAGAAGCAAGAGAGAGAGAGAGAGAGTGCTGTCAGTTCTCTCAGCTCCAGCAGCACTTTAAGCCTGAGTGTGCAGGAGGAGGAGGGAACCGGTGCAAGCCAAAGCTACTCCCCCTCCTCTCCTCTCTTAGCCTGCTAGCACTCAGCCCCACCAGCTCCCAGCTGAAAGGCACAGGGACCTTATAAAGACCTTCTCATCTGCCACTTCTCCTGGATTTCTGAAAGCAAAACAGACTGTGAGCCAGGTAGGATGACTTTTTTTTAGGACATTTTTAGTGTTTTAGTTCTTTTTTCTTTTTTCTTCTTTTGGACACTTTTACTTGTGTTTTTCAAGTTGTTGGCAAAACATTCTAGAAGTTTCTTGAAAGTGCTTTGCCATGTGTTTAGCATCCCAGCTATTTTTACGGTGCACGGATGGATCATGATGATGGGGATGTTGATGTGTAATGATGGGGGTCATGCGCCCTGGCGAAGCGAGTGATAAAATGGTGATGGAGGGACTGTGTGTGTGTGTTGGGGGGGATGGGGGGGGTGCTTCCGAAATAGAAAGGAGGGGTTCGTTTCCCAGGCTGAGGTGTGTCACTTTCCATTCTCGATGCGGTCACATGAAGAGCGAGCGGGTTGAGTTGAGGGGAACGCTTCGAGACGTCGCCGTAATAAAACACGAGAATGTTTTGGCTCGTAGGGTTCTCGGCCGGGCCAGAGGTCTTTATCCTGCTGAGGAGTGCCCATGCTTTGCTTGGGGGTGTGTGTAGTGTAGGGTGTGGGGGTATGCGTGGCTCTGAGGCTCTGGGTGGACAGGAGGCTGGATGACAGAATGGAGGGGTGTTGAAAGGGGGTGTTGCTTGTTTGGGGGGGTTCTCGCTCCCTCTCAGGCTCTCCGCTCCTCCTCCTCCTCCTCCTCCTTCTCTTCCTCCTCTTGCGCTCCTCCCTCATGAGAAACACCGAGCTCGGAGGCGACAAGGGAGTCGAGCCAAAACAGCGAAGCTGAAGGTTGTCAAGGGCAACAGCTGCCAAACGAACTGACAGACCCCGAGAAAAAGGGCTCACTTTTTCCAGAAGATGTCATTCAAAAAAAAAAAAAGAAGAAAAAAAGAAAGGAAAAAAACTGTCGAAGCTCTGGCCTGGTGCCCAGTCTGCTGAGGAGAGGCAGCAAATAGGGGAAGCTCAGGGGAAGCTGTCAGCCGGTCCTCTCTCCCTGGACATTGGCAGTGGCTCTGGGGTGACGTGGAGCTGTGACGGCTCCCCATTGGTACTCGGGCCATGGGGCTTAGAGTAAAATTGCAGTGGTGTCGATGCCCCCAACCTGGTCCTGTCCACTTCCATTTCTACACCCTCCCTACCCCCTACCACCTGCCACCTACACCTCCACCCTCGCAGCCACCCCCCCCCCCACCCCCTAAAACTTGACACAAGCCTTCAGGAATGCTGTGATCAGCCTGTACTCTGGCTTACGACCTGTCATTTGAATGTCACTGCCTTGTTATTCTTCCGCAGCTCGTCACGTATGACAGGGGCTCCAGACATGTTGGGTACCTCTTGAGGTTCTATCTTGGGGCTAGTATGTGAATGTCAGAAAGTTTTCTGGCGTGACGATTCAGAGAAGAACAATTAGTAGGCTTTGGTACGAAGCTGTAGCCCTGAACTTGAACCTCCCTGTGCAAGATCTGTGCAGTTAGACGCACACAACAGATTATGTAACTAAACACACCAGTGGCCATCTGTGTGTGTGTGTGTGTGTGTGTGTGTGTGTGTGTGTGTGTGTGTGTGTGTGTGTGTGTGTGTGTGTGAGTGTGTGTACGTGTGAGTGAGTGTACGTGTGTGTGTATGAGTGTTGACCAGCCATAAGCCTCTGGCTCCATGTGCTGACAGAAGAGCTTTGAGCTAAGGGTGTAGCTAAGGGTGAGAGCAGTCACCCCTCACTCAAGCGTCTCCACATTCTCTGTACCATGTGACTGCACCACAGCACCCTTGCAACTCAGTCTTAGTGTTTTTTTTTTATCATTGCTTACAACAGAAGTCCATAAGGAAGTGAAACCAAGCAAAAGTAAAATCTATCGTGTGTTGTAGCACTCCTGTTTTTGACAACAAGCTCCTGTTGACAATTATAGTATCTCCCTTGACAATAGAATTCTCTTTTCTGATTGGCTGATGAGGTGGGAATTAACTTTGTGTAACTGACTACCTTTGCAGTAGATCTCAAAAATTTGAATCACCGCACATGCACTTGTGAATGGTAACCATGACAACTCTCGTAGCCAAATTAACGGTTAGTTGCTCTACCTTTTCTTAACAGATGCAATAAAGTAGCAAATCAGCCATTTATTGGTAGGTTATGCATTTTTAGTGACTTTAAAGTCGATCCATCATATAGGGCCTGCCAAGTGTGGCCGGACCCCAGCAGCAGGAGCTGTGATGGAGCAGCTCTCATCCTCCATGTTGTTCCCAGCCACCTTATCTCATTTGTGCATCACCAGAGACGGCATGAAAGCATCATGGGAATCTTGGTCCAGTATACACCCACAGCACTGTAGAGCCAGCACTGAATGGTTCGCTGTTATGTAAGAGAGAGAGAGAGAATTCGAAAGAGAGAGGGAGGGACAGAGAGAGAGGGAGAGAAACAAAGAGAAATAGTGAACTAGAAATAGAGAGAGTGAGAGAAAAAGAGAGATAAAAAGATGGAGGGGGGGTGTTGAAGCAAAAGTTAAGAATGCTGACTAGCTGTGAAAGTCATTGTTGTACCATAGTTCGAACATAGGACTAAAAGATTACTGTCAGAGGTTGGATAGGTGGCAGTGAGGGCTGGTGGGCGCTCTAGTTATGTAGGATCACTGTCCAGAATAATGTGTTGTGACAGAACCTGACCACAAGACAACAATGTGGCTATTGTGACCGACTACATTGTGGCCAAATAGACTGACCAGCCGCCCAGCAACAGATTCATATGGTGAATTGTGTCTGTGTATATGTGTCTGTGTGTGTGTGTGTGAGAGAGAGAGAGAGAGAGAGAGAGCAGAGAAAAAGAGTTTGTGTGTTTCTCTCTCTCTCTCTCTCTCTCTCTCTCTCCCTCTCTCTCTCTCTCCCTCTCTCTGTGTACTGTATGTGTGTATGTATGTAAGTGTGTGTGTGATGTGTGGTGTGTGTGTGTGTGTGTGTGTGTGTGTGATGTGTGTGTGTGTGTAGGAAATGATGCTTTGATTCCAAGGAGGCAGGAAATGCCTCCAAGCTTCACTTGTGAGGCTATTTTTCCATGTCTGAGTCACCGCTCTGGACAGGCCTCCCGCTGGCTCTCCTGGGATCTTCCCTTTGACTGCTCGCCCGAGGGTGGGGCTCCAGGACAGCTTGGGGCTTGGGGTGGGGGTGGGAGAGGGAGAGGGAGGATATGACTGAGTGAGAATGAGGGAATGACTGAGTGAGTGTATGTGTGTGTGTGTATGTGACTGAGTGAGCCAGTGAGAGAATGTAAAAAAGTGGGTGACAGAGTGAAAGAGGGAGGGAGGACAGAATTGTTGAGGACACTGCTTGTGTTCCTGCAAGGGGAAAATGCTGTGTGTGTTTTTGTGAATTTGCAAGTGGGTGTTTTCAGAAGAGAGGATAACAGGAGGTGGGGGGCTAATATCTCTGAAAGCGCCTGATTAGAAATGGTCGCTAATGGTTAAGCATCAATTGTCAATCTTTTAGTCAGTCTACTGTATATGTTCCTGCAAGGAAAAAAATGCTGTGTGTGTGTGTGTCTCTGTTTTTGTGAATTTGCAAGTGGGTGTTTTCAGAAGAGAGGATAACAGGCGCTGGGAGGCTAATGTCTGTGAAAGCGCCTGATTAGAAATGGTCGCTAATGGCGACACCGTGGCACATTTCCTGTTTGGCTAAGACCGAACTGGCACCAGGAGACTCACCACATGACTATTGAGCTTGATTACTCCAACAGGAACTCATAATGTGGCTGTCTGCAGCAATATTCAATGCATTAGCTCTTGCTGACTCGTGTAATTTAAAAGAGATTTCTTTGTTACCACAGACACATAATTGTAGGTGCTCTGGGGTATAAATAGTTCACACACTCTCACAAACACAAACAAACAAAAAGGAAACAGAAAGCATTTCATGCACACACACACATGCAGAAACAAATTCAGATGTTCATCATTAGGATTAACCCCCAGAGACCCAAATATAGAGGAAAACTTTTAAAAAAAATTAAAATCTTTTAGATGTTGTTGTAGGAGGCATGTGATGCAGAAATCAGTGTTTATTGTCAATTTTGACATCCAAAACCCAAATGCTGTCCAAATCAAATCCAATGCAATCCAATGGACAAGGTGCAACAAGGTGCTGTACTTCAAGGCAGGTTCGCAGGTCGTCTGACTTTGTGGCCAAGTAACTGAGCCTATTTACACAATCTACCATCCAGTAGTGTTGCAGAACTGAACAATAAGACCTATTAGTAATATAAATGTGTTTTTAAAAAGAACAAAAATGTAAAGATTTTGTAGAATTACAAACAGGGTTAAATGGTTGCAAATCTGGCCAGCCAGTAATTCACTGAGATTTTCCACAGCCAAATTTCCATCAGATAGATAATCGCTGGGCACTGGCCTAGAGTAACTCACACTGATGTACTCTGTCTTTCTCTCTCTTTGCAGACGTCATCCACACGCAGGGCCCCCTGGACGGTAGCCTCTACGCCAAGGTCCGCAAGAAGGAGTCCCTGGACGGGACGGTCACGATCGCAGCCAACGGTCTCCCAGTGACCGTAGAGCAAGTCGCCCTCCCGACCGTCGACCACACCCTCGCCCCCGGCGACCACGCCTTGTCGGTGAGCAGCGACTCGGGTAACTCCACCGCCTCCATCAAGACTGACCGCACTGATGAGCCCCCGGTGGGCAGCCAGCATCAGCAGCAGCAGCAGCAGCAACAGACGGCCCCAGTGACCCAGCCCCCAGCCCTGGCCCCACAGCAGCAGCCCCTCAGCCCAGAGGAGAAGCAGGAGCTGGACCAGCTCCTCAGCGGCCTGGAGGAGCCCATGCATCAGCCTGGATACCCAGCCAGCGGTGGAGGAGGAGGAGGAGGAGGAGGAGGTGGAGGAGGAGGTAGGGCTGTGCAATATTAAATATTATTAAATATTGTTGTATCGTTGTATCATGATAGTAATGTTCGCTATACTATTTCGATTTAAACATCAATATCACAATGTATCGTGATACTAATTTTTACAATGTATGATATCAATTTCTGACTCCAAGAAATTAAAAACATTGTTTAAACTTATATTACAGCTCTGACCACCAGCAGTTTATTTTCTAAATCCTATGCACTTTATGTTTTTGACATCAATGTGTCCACTGGTTCAGTTTATGTAAGAGAATAAATATTTTTATTGTAATGGCAGCTACCTCCAGATAATTATTTTTCAATACTATATTAAAATAAATTGAGTTGAGATTTAATTCAGTTTTGATAAGATGTAAGACTATCCAGATCCAGTAAATAGCAACTGATAATTCAGCTATATTTTGACATTTTCACTGAACTATGTAGAATATCACAATATATCGCAATATACCGAGTATCGCAATGTATCGCGATAGAATCGTATCGTGACAAATGTATCGTGATATGAATCGTATCATCCTTGCCAATACCCACACCTAGGAGGAGGGATGCTCCACCTGGTGCCTGCCCAGGTGCACGTGAACGGCCACGGAAACAGCATGGACCGTGAGACGGACATCCTGGACGACGACCTGCCCATCAGTCACGAGGGCAACAGTGTGGACAGCCTGGGCACCCTGTCGTCCTTCGAGGGGGGCCGCGCCACCCCCGCCGACCTGTACTACCAGGCCGAGACGGCCATTAACGGCCAGGATGGGCCGTACATGGAGAAGAGCGCCCAGCCACAACAGCAACAGCAGCAGCAGCAGCAGCTGCAGCAGCAGAGAGCCCAGGAGCCGATGACTCTGGTCCGCAGCTCCTCGTCGGCGCAGGAGCGAATCGGGGACTCTGGCCCCCCGTCCAGCGGCTACGCCAGCCAGAACGGCAGCATCTACCGCTCGCAGTCCTTCGGCTCGGAGCAGCGGGGCGGCACGCTGCCCAAGGCGCCGGCCCGCACCACCAGCAGCCGCGAGGCCGTGCAGCGCGGCCTGAACGTGTGGCACCAGTACGGCGTGCCCGAGGTGCCCCTCACGGACGGCGTACACTTCAGCCCAGCGCTGCAGACCCACAGCCTGCCCGAGTTCCCGCGCGCCGCCTCGCAGCAGGAGATCGAGCAGTCCATCGAGGCGCTGAACATGCTCATGCTGGACCTGGACCCGGCGCTCAGCCAGCCCGCCGTGCCCAAGTCCTACAGCGCGCCCACGGGAGCCGGAGACGGGGACGGCGGCGTGGTCACCACCCAGCCTTCCTTCTCCCAGAGCCAGGCCAGGCCGTCCTACCAGGCCGACATGGGGGCGGCTCTGGGCGGCTACCCTGGAGCCGTCACCCCCCCCGGCCCACGCATCCCAGACCCCGGGGCGACCCGCCGAGCCCCAGATCGCCGTCGCCCAGCAGAGGCCGACCGCCATATACCAGCCGGGCCCCGGCGTCCCTGCCTTCCCCACCGAGGTCGCCGAGGGAGTCGCTCCGAACCGGACCAGTCCGGCGCCGCAGGTCCGCTCATCGGGCCCCTCGCCCACCTTCGGCCAGCTGCAGCTGAAGCCCCTGAACACGTACCCTCCTAGTGCCCCCGCGTCGCACTCCCCCGACTGCCCGGCCCCCCTGAGCGGTCTCCACTCGGCCTCCTCCTCACCCATCCCCAAAGAGGGCCAGCCCGAGGAGGCCAACTACAACCTGGAGGGCTTAGTTGCACACCGCGTGGCAGGTAGGGGCAAGCCCCTCGTCAGCATTCTGAAGTCTAAACGCCTCGGTAGGATTTGCACTAATTCAGTGTGTCAGTTTATTTTTCTTTCTTTGTGCTGTCTCAATGACTAATCACCCAAAACAGCTAACCGGTGGCACTAATCTCCAGTCACAGCACTCTGCTCGGGGTGTCTTGGCCTTTTGTGTTTTGGCATATCGCTATTCAAGACAACTTTGCCTTTTTTGTAGCACCAAATAGAGCAGTTTTTTTTTTCTCCTTGAAGTTGCTGCATTGGTGTTGACATGAGCGAAGTGAGGTCACACAATGCAGGCTTTGTGCTCTGCACTGCCGACCCAATCAGGCCACATTGGTGCCGCGGGGCTGCTCCTGACACCACAGCCAGCACGAGAAGCGCACCGTGCATCTGGTGCAGCACTCTCTCTATCTCTCTCGCTCTTTTTCTCTTGCTCCCTCTCTCTCTTTCTCTCTCTCTCTCTCTCTCTCTCTCTCTCTGTCTCCCTCCGTCTACCTCTCTCTTTCTCCTTCCCTCTTTCTTTCTGTCTCTCTCTCTCGCTTCCTCTGTCTCTCTCTGACTTTCACTCTCTCTCTCTTCCTCTGTCTCTCTCTCCCTCTCACTCTTTCTCTTTCTGTCTTTCTCTTTCTCTCTCTCTTGCTCACACGCATACACCCTCTTTCTCTTTCTCTCTCTCTCTCTCTCAGTCCCTCTCTTCCCTCTCTCCTTCTCTCCCTCTATTTCTCTCTATCTACCTTTTTCTCTCCCTCTATCTCTTACTCTCACTACTCGTTTTTTTTATTTTATTTCGAGAGGCTTCTCCAGCCGCTCTTTAGAGCTGTAGTTGCCGTGGATAACTGCTTGTTGGCTCTCCTTTTTTGCTCAAAAGTGAACACTCACCTTGCCCTAGACTGTCGAGAAAACTGAAGAGAGAAAACGGCAAGGCTGACATTTGTTCACAGTAGTAACAGGTTTCGATTACATCACTGCCACCTAGTGGTCAGACATAGCAACAGGCATGAAATCTCAGCTTTTTGCGTTTGCAATTCAAACAGCCACAGCCACATAAGAGTATAGCTCTCAAACAAAAGTGAGCCACTCAGTCGCAGCACTCATTGTGAATATTTACACACGACAAGGTTGTGTAAGTGGCGACTGGACTGGCCATTGTAAATAGCTAGGCTGGAGGTCATCAGATAGGAGGCCGGGGCGAGCCTCTCGGAGATGGGTGTCAGACAGGAAGTGAGCCCTCCACCAGAGCGGGCCTCTCTATCTCAAACAAACACAACGCAGCGTTGGCAATCACAGGGCTGAACAAGCCCCGACTTTAAGGAGAGAGGAAAAGAGAGAGATGGAGGGGAAACGGAGGTGATAAGGGGCTCCAGGCTGTGCCTGAGTGGAGTGATGTTGGCCTCACTGTGTCTGCCTCTGTGTGTGTGTGTGTGTGTGTGTGTGTGTGTGTGTGTGTGTGTGTGTGTGTGTGGTTGTGCCTGAGTGATGTTGGCCTCCCTGCTTCTGCCTCTTTTATGGCAGACGGAGAGAAAACAGCAGCGTTAGGCTTCCTGTTGACTCGGAGCAGGATAACTGGCTTAAGAGAAAGGCCTGGTGAGCAGTGTGTAAGTGTGTATGTGTCTGTGTGTGTGGGTAAATGCGGTGTGTGTTTGTGCGTGTGTTTGTACAGTGTGTCTGTGTGTGTGTGTGTGTGTGTGTGTGCAAGGAGTGTGTGTGTGTGTGGGTGGGTGTATGCAGTGTGTGTGTGTGTGTGTGCGTGTTTGCCCAGTGTGTGTGTGCTCGCAGAGTATGTGCTTGTGTGTGTGTGTTGGAGGGCCATGTGTGTGAATGGCTGTGTGTGCTGACCAACACTGCTTTGGCTCTTGACACACACACTTTGCCTGTGTGATTTAAGAGGTCGCAGGCACAGATAGGCAGCCCTGCTTATCTCCCTGTGCCGCCAATGGGGATATGAGAACACTTTGTCTGCCTTTGCCATCGCTGCTACACCGCCGCAGATATGACTGGCTTATCACAGGCCGAATGATGTCATACAAGTGCATGGAGTAATCTGCTCATCTGTCAGTCTTGACCTCACTCACAGCACCCAGAACAGTAACACAAAGCCTCTTTACATGAGAAGATTGGTTACTAGTTTGTCTAATTTAGATAATAATTCTTGTTTTTTTTTTTTCTCTCTCTCTGCCTCTCTCTCTCTCACACACTCTCTCTCTCCTTCTCTCTCCCTCTCACTATCTGGTTTGTGGATGTTCGTGGATCCACTCTGCCACCTCTCTGATTTCTCCTCCACCATCATCATCATCATCTTTTTGTTCCCTCCCTCCTTCCCTCCCTTTTTTTCTCCCCCTCACCCCTCCTCCTCTCCGGGTCTCCATCCCTCCTCTCCTCCTCATCCTTCTGCTCCGGATCTCCATCCCTCCTCTCCTCCTCCTCTCCATCCTTCTGCTCCGGGTCTCCATCCCTCCCCTCCACCTCTCCATCCTTCTGCTCCGGGTGTCCATCCCTCCTCTCCTCCTCCTCCTCCTCTCCATCCCTCCGCTGCGTGGCTCAGAGTACACCGCCCGTCTCCAGGGTCTGAGTGAAGGCTCCAGCACCCCCCAGCCTGAGCACCACCGCCCTCTTTCCCCTCCTGGTTTGTTTCCCTAATGCTCACACCTGCCTCATTACCTTTACTTATCATCTACTGTGTGTGTGTGTGTGTGTGTGTGTGCGTGTGTGCGTGTGTGTGTGTGTGTGTGTGTGTGTGTGTGTGTGTGTGTGTGTGTGTGTGTGAAAGAGAGACAGAGAGACAGAGAGAGAGGGTGTGTGTGTGTGTGTGTGTGTGTGTGTGTGTGTGTGAGAGACAGAGAGAGAGAGAGAGAGAGTGTTTGTGTGTGCGCGTGTGTTTGTGTGTGTGTGTGTTTGTGTGTGAATGCAGGTGTGTGGTGATGTGTTATCCCATATACTGTTTCTTCACATAAGTATAAGGGATACTTATGTGTGAGAGAGAGAGTGTGTCTGTGTGTGCGCGTGCAAGTGTGTGTGTGTGCGCGTGTGTTTGTATGTGTGTGTGTGTCTGTGTGTGTCTGTGTGTGTCTGTGTGTGGTGATGTAGATATGTGTTATCCCATATACTGATTCTTTACATAATATATTTCTTTTTTTCCTCAATCCTTTGTTCTGTACCTTTTTCCTGTTGGTTCCCTTCCTTCCTCTCCTCTTCCTTCTAAACCCTCTCAGTCTTTTTTTATTTGCTTTTCATTTTCTTTCCACTGTACCCTTTTCATTTCATTCCACCTCACTTCCAAAAAAAGCAGCTCCATCTCTTATCAGTCACAAGGTTTAACTTTCCCCACCCACGCCCTCCTCCTTCCTACGCCCTCAATTTTTCTTATCAGTCCGAGGCAATTCGAAACTTATTTTCCAACCATTTTGGACTCATTTCCACCCTGTGGGGTGAGACTGGTTACCCAACAAACAAATTACGTTTGTATTATGCGAAGAGTTAAGGTTTTGTAAGAGCGAGGCGGCCCCCTTGCGCACAAAGGCCACTCTGTCCGAGTCCCGTCGAGTGCATGTCACAAGATACAGAGTGCCAACCTCCGGGAACAATACCAAGATGAGGAGACACTGGCTCCTTTCAAGGCTACTCCCCTTTCCTCTGTTTTAACATTTAGATGACAGACAAAAGGGTAATAAATCTCTCCAGGAAGAAGCAGGGCTCTGTGGAGACACTGTATTAGAGTTATCTAGCAGCAAGTGGTAAGGGGTAAGTTTCCCTGCAGGCAGACTGTTTTTGTTTTTCGGATACTGTCAGGTGATGGTTTGGGCGCACACAGTCGTCCGGGAGTGTAGCTAGCTGGGGTGCTGTACAGTTTGGTGACGCATGCTACATGCTCAGTGCACTGCACACTTGACAATGGTACTGAGGGGGGTTAACAGAAAGCTGCAGTAATGGAACATTGCCCACGCGTTCGCTTAGCAGGGGACTCCAAAAAGCCATGCGTGTGTGTGTAGGCGTAGCCCTGCAGAGGAAACAAGGGGGGAACTTTTTTAATGTTTGAGAGAGAGGAAAGTTTGAAAAGTACCCATTCCTCTCACCTCTCCAGTGTTTGTTCTCTCACAACTCGGATCCAGAGACAAGGGGGGAGGTTGTTAGAGAGAGAGAAAAAAAAAAAAAAAAAAAAAACACGAGATCGCCCAGAGCAGGGTTCCCAGGGCTGGAGCAGCTTGAATCCATTTAGGCGCTGCTCGTTGCTAAGGAGACGGGGTGCAGTGTTTGACACGCACAGCTGTGGAGCGGCGCTGTCTCGGCCCATCTGGTTTGCGTGTTTGCAGGCCTGCTGGTGCTGGTGCTGGTTCTGGTGGCGGTGCACAGAGGAGAGTGGACTACAAGCACTCCGAGGCCCAATCACGTGCTGGGCCTGAGATGCCCCCCCCCCTCTCCTCAGATCGCTTCACTTCTGTAGGGGGTTTGGGTTGGGTTAGGTTGGGGGGTGGGGGGTGGGTAGTGGGGGGTTGCCCTAGCTGCAATGATGTAATTGGGCACAGATCGAGAATATGAATATATTGCAACAGATGGATGCCATGTGTGTCACGTTTTTTTTGGTAAAACATCCCCCCCCTTCGGTTTCTTTCCCACCAAAGAATTCTTAGCTCATCCTCAGTGACATCACGCTAGCTGCAGGGAGTTCTGCAGGCACGGAGAGGAAATGCTCGAAAAACCAGGAGAACGGATGCACGGAGCCCGCAGCTTTTCCCCCCCCTCTTGTTCTGATCAGCGCAGGGTATTTTGGAATACCAAAGTCGTGGCGAGAGCCTTGATCCACTCACCCTAGCCTAGCCTTGACCACTGTAGTGCAGACGTGATTGTACTGTAGAGAAAGGAGGAGTGACTCCTACATTCCTGACTGTGGACATAGATGACCCAATGCTTAGCACTTAGTAAATATTTTTCACAGCCTGTTGCCTGGTTTCCCCCTGCAACACGCATACCAGAAAGGAGAAACAGAAGTAGCTGTTTGTGCTGTCGCACTGGGCTAGGTTAGAGGGAGGGTGCACTTGGACACACTCTGAGCACATGAACACTCGGGTGCCTCTGGTAACCGATGGCTGGGCGTGTCTGGATCACACTGTTCTGTGTCCACTCGGAGAGTTGTGTACTTGGCGTCGTGAACTAGGAACACGCTGACGTATCCCTGCAGATGGATGCATGCTGGCATTATAAACACATGTTGGGAGGGTAATCAGTCAGCCTAATACAGTTGGGTTTCCTTTCACAGTCAGTTATGAAATGTCTCTTGCTCATGCCCTCATGCCAGATAACCTCACCCTTTTGTTAGACAGGCTGTCACTAGAAGCAGGCAACACCAAACTAGCCCCTTGCTCTGTCCCTGTGCACACACACACACACACACACGTGCATTGACACACACACACACACACATACATAGACACACATACACACACACACACACACACACACACACATGCACGCACGCATGCATACATATACACACAGAGATATATATACACACACGCACGCACACACACACACACGTGCATTGACACACACACACACACATACATAGACACACATACACACACACACACACACACACACACATGCACGCACGCATGCATACATAGACACGTATACACACGGACACACACACACACACACACACAATACATACACACACACAAATATACAATACATACACACAGAAGCACACAGAGTGGGTAAGAGCCTTACACAAATCCTGTTTGTTTTACACTGGGCGCTCTTTGTATCAACCTCGACTTGCTGAAATGAGCTTATGTGTCCCTTTGAGGCACCGCCGGAGCATTAGCCTCCACTGCTGCATTACCCAGATAAAAATAATAATAATAATACCTCTATACCCCCCTTTCTCTGATGTTGTTTTTTCCCTTTGTATAATCAGGGGATGTCTGAGTGAGAACATTGTTCATGTTCAGCACCTCCTAACAGTCTGCAGCTGTGGGGGGAATTTTCATTCACTAAAAAAAGGAGTGTTGCGTTAGAGCTCTGAGAACATGGTGTTTTCAGCAGCAGACTCTTAACGTTGTACCTATTTTCTAAAAATAATCTCTCACCTTGCAACAATTACATTCTGTTATAATGTGTTTCTAAGTCCTTAGAGTAAGCTTTATTTTTGCACAACAGTAACAGCGCTTTGTGTGTGTGTGTGTGTGTGTGCGTGTGTGTGTGTGCATGTGTGTGTGTGTGTGTGTGTGTTTGTGTGTGTGCGTGTGTGTCTGTGTGTGTGTGTATCTATGTGTGTGTGTTTATGTATGTGTATGTGTGTGTGTGCGTGTGTGTGCATGTGTATGCGTGTGTGTGTGTTTGTGTGTGTCCATGTGTGTGTGTGTGTGTGTGTGTGTGTGTGTGTGTGTGCTTCCCCCCTCGATAGGCGTAGAGTCTCGTGACGTACCGTCTGAAGATGTCCCAGGACGCCAGCGCACCATCAGCGAGGGCCCTGCCCAGGACTGTAGCCCCGTGGAGGCAGAGCCGCTCCGCTCCCCCATCCGCTGCATCTCCCCCGAGCTGGCCAACACCATCGCCCTCAACCCTGGGGGACGGCCCAAGGAGGTAGCCCCTGAGGAACCAAAGACCACTGCGTCCACACCCACAATCCATTGCTGTTGCCCTTTATTTTTGATCCCATGTTATGCTGTCCTGATTAATGACCCTGAGTTGTTAACTTTGTATGTCTTTCTCTGTGTGTGTGTGTGTTTGTGTGTGTGTGTGTGTGGGCATGTGTGTGCATGTATGAATGTGTCTGTGTGTGTGCGTGTGCATGTGTGAATGTGTCTGTGTGTGTGTGTGCGTGTGTTCTACACACAGGGAACGATCAAGCACAGCTACCGGGAGGCCTTTGAGGAGGTGGACAGCGGGCCTGTGAGCCCCACCCCCACCATTGGTGGTGAGGTTCTCCCCCAAACCCCTGCCTTCCCTGTCTCGCCACAAACCCCTTACTTCAACATGTGTAAGTTCCCCCGCCTGCAGGGAGAGGGCGCCGTTGAGCCAAGGGCTCCTTTTAGCAAACTGGTGATGAAGGGAAAAGTGGGCTGTAGCCTTATTTACTGAGACAGCAATTAACAAATATCTAGTGCATTACTATTCAGCAAGGTAGGTTTTAATGAAATAACTCACAGAAAGCTGTTTAGAATTATAACCAGTCTCTCCAGTTTTACAGTTAAGCTGTGTGTTCACTATAAAAGTCTGCAACATCATTATAACAGTACAAATACTTGTAATAAGATGCAGTAATCTGTGGTTTTTACAGCTGCATTTTCTACCTTTACTCTGGTGGTGGGCTTACGTATACATAAAATTTCTCTTTTTTTCTCTTTCAAAACTGTTTCAACTACTCTATATTAACCCTGTGTCTATGGGCCAACAAAACAAAAGACACAGCACCATAAATCGTGGTACTTTACAGCTTGTGTCAAATGAATCAAACCTAACAGCTAGTCGTAGGCAACAGAGAAACCAGAGAGAAACCACATTCAGGCACTGAAGCCACACACACACACACACAAACACACCACACACACACACATGCTCACACACATGCACACACAAAAACACACACACTGAGGACATACTGTACTCGTACAGACATCCGCATGTACACACATGTGAACTTTGACACACACACACACACACTGAAGCCACACACACAGTCACTCGGACATACCCGTACAGATATCCACACACAAACACACAGAGCGTGATAAGCAGTGTGTTGGCTCATAGACAGGTCTTTGCTCTCCGGTCAGAGAGGATGCTAGCGCTCTGCTGCTCCCCAGGGATGCGTGTGTGTCTGTGGGTCTCTAAAATCTGCCCCCACCCCCACCTCCACCCATTCCTCCCCGTCTCCCTGTCCCCCTCCCCATCACTCCTCCATGCCGTGTGAACTCAGCTGCCACGGGGCCTCGTATATATAACTGCGGTGCACGGACACGCACAGGGAGTTACAGACGTGAACACACATGCACGCAGGGAGCCATTTAAACTGTTACAAAAAAATATATATGAAAGCTGGCGTATTAGTCATGTGCGAAGCTGCACTACATAAATTACTTACCTCATCCGACCACATCAGACCCCTCCCTGTCTCCATATAAAACTCTTATAAAAAGTCCACAGGCACTGCACTGCACAGACCCCTGCAAAGTAAGGCAAGGTTGAAGCCCCCCCCCCCTCCACACACACACACACACACACACACACCTCACCCCCTCCTTTACTGTCTCACGTTCGACCTGTTGGTCTTGGAGCTAGCAGTGCATTCCTCCTTTCTGCAGACACCTCCTTATTAAAGTAGGCTTAGTGAACCAGTGCTTCTCAATTATTTTCTTTTTCGCCCCCCAGGAAGAAGAAAACATTTCGTGCCCCCCCCCCCCCCCCCCCCATAATAGTATCATTTGTCTATAAAATTGTTATAAGTACACCCCTGCATAACATTGTATCCTTATTAACATTAAAGAAAACCAAAAACAAAATAAAGAACTATAGACCAACTTCTAAAAAGAATCACTTTACTAACATTGTCTGTACTGTGATTGATGTGTAATTACATTACACTTAGCTAACGCTCTTATCCAGAGCGACTTACAGTTATTTACAGGGTTTCAGTTACAGTCCCTGGAGCAGTGTGGGGTCAGATGCCTTGCTCAGCATTTCAGCCATGGGTAGGGCGGGATTTGAACCTGCGACTCTCCAATCCCAAGACCAACTCCCTAACCATTAGACCACAGTTGACCCTTGCTCTTTATTCTAGTACAGCAAAAAGGCATGTTCCCCGGGGTCACATGCGCCGCCCCCCCCACCCCCCCCCCCGCCCCTAGCATGGCACCACACCCCCCCAAGGGGGCATGCCCCACTATTTGAGAAGCATTGGCTTAAACGGAAAGGCGGTGTGGTGAAAGTGTTCACATGTGTGCCCACTTGGGTCAAACCAGCAGGCCGCAGTCAGCCACCATTTGATTTTTAGACCCAAAGTCTCTCTCGGGATAGAAATGGATGTGTTAAAATCAGTGTGTGTCAGTGTGTGTGTTAGTGTGTATGCGTGTGTGCATGCATGTGTGTGTGCGTGCGTGCGTGCGTGCGTGCGTGCGTGCGTGCGTGCGTGCGTGCGTGCGTGCGTGCGCGCGCGCGCGCGCGCGCGCGTGTGTGTGTGTGTGTGCCTGCATGTGTGCGTGCGTGCGTGCGTGTGTGTGTGTGTGTGCCTGCATGTGTGCGTGCGTGTGTGTATGCACGTATATGTGTGTGTGCATGCGTGCGTGTGGTCTCTGGGGAGCAGTAGAGAGCTCAGGCTATCCTCTCCGTCGTGAGGGCCCCTCAGCCCTACACCTCTCTGCGCCGAAGCCAACTTTTACAACGACAGGCAGACATCAACGGCTCCCTCCCTCTGCAGCGAAACATACAGCCCTTTTAAAACTCCCCCAGTCCCAATCCCACCCCCTCCCCTCGTCCCCCGTCCCCCCTACACTTTCTCTCTCTCTTTGCCTGTGAAAAAGGCACATCTTAGGCTCTTGCCCAAACAAAGAATTGATTGGGATTCTTTGGTAAGTGGACGATGCACGCACTGGTGCCACTGCACTGCCCCCCACTCCCGCAGCCAAACGCTGTGCTGTGCTGTACTGTACTGTATCGTATTGTGCACCGTACTCGCTAAACCCACCCTGCCTCACACTGCTGCTTCACGTACAGTACCCACCATGCACTGCTTCATCAGGCATGCACATGGACAGCAGCCACCCCTCTCCAGACAACACTGGGTTTCATCCTCTGTGTGTGTGTGTGTGTGTGTGTGTGTGTGTGTGTGTGTGTGTGTGTGTGTGTGTGTGTGTGTGTGTGTGTGTGTGTGTGTGTCCCATGCCTCTAGAAGCTTCTGTTGGCTCTGTGGGTGCTGCTATCCACATCACTGTGCCCATCAGTGGCTGGCTGGCTGAGTAGATGGCTTTGAGCAAAGCATTCTGGACTTGAAATAGTGATGTTTTTGGACAATCTAATCCGAGCATCATCGTACCCACCTCATGTGGTACAGTGACGTTTAGACGAGTTTGTCCAAAAACATCCAGAATGCATTGCTCTAAGCCATCCCATCAGCCTGCCAGTCATTTCAAACAAGCCCAGTGTCACCACTGTCACGTCAGTCCCATAGTACTTGCCAGGCAATGTCACTGTTGCTGTTTTACTGTGTTTTATTTTTTTTACATTTCCTTTTGCAGACATCACTTTAATTCTCCATCCAACTTATGTGTTGTTAATGTACTGTGTGTGTATGTATTTTTGTTGTCATTTATGTGTGTGTTAGTCAGTGGGAGTACTAAATGTCTGCATGGAGTACTCTGTTCTCTAGCGTGTGCTCTGCAGCAGTTGAGTGTTGAATCTCTGAAGCTGATCACACTTCTCAGAGAGCACCTGCATGGCCTAGCCACCTAGCATGAGACAGCGGCTAGCTCCCAGCTGCAGTCTTCCTTGTGGACACCCATCACCACCCTTGTCCAAAGAGTTCAGACCGTGTGTGTACTGAGGACAATGGCCCTTACAACAAATACTTAGTTCAGTGCAGTTCAAGATTTTTTTTAGCAAACAGAGTGAACTGATTCAGAAGATCAAGCATGATCAAACATGTTAGCATAGCTGTATCCCTCTTAAAGCAACACTAAGCAGTTTTTTCAACCCTAAAATGATGTTTCCAAAATTGTTTCAGTGGTTCATCAACTCGTGACAGGGTGAATGGTCGCCGATCTGTAGTTCGAACAGGTCGCCGATCTGTAGTTCCAGTGAAACATAAGAAAGACAATTCCGCTTCCAACCTGTAGGGCAAAAAAGTGCTTTTAGTGTTGCTTTAATGTTAGCAGTCTGCTCTGTGCTCCCAGGCAGTGCATGCTGTATGTACACCCACGGGTCCGGGCTCTTAAGACCACTGTGCTGCATGACACAGTAAAGAGTGACTGGAGTGCTGATGCTGTCTCTGTGTCTCTCCCCGTCCCCCCCCCCCCCGTGTAGGTCGCTCCCCGCCAGGACTGGCCAAGACGCCCCTCTCCTTCCTGGGCCTCAAGCCCCACAACCCAGCCGAGATCATGCTCAACCAGACTGGCTCAGGTGAGGTGTCTACACCCCACACAACACACTCACACACACACACGCATGCATGCACACAAACACACACACATGCACACACTCACACACACACAGAAACACACACACCCACACACACACATGCACACACAAAAAACACACATGCACACACACACAAACACACACACACACTCACACACACACATAGACACACTCATGCACGCACATATATTCACACATACATACCAGTCACCGTCCAGTTTGAGCCAAGGAGGCAGTTAGAGGAGCAACTTCCCCCACAAGGGCCATCAACGCCCAGTTACAACTCATAAAGACAGACTAAAAATGCACTTTTACTATTCCATATATTGAAACCCTTTCTCTCTCCCTCTCTCTACCCCTCTTTTTCTATCTCACCCTCTCATTCTGTCTTTAACAAGCATTTCTTTCCATTAAGCAGTGAGATCATAAGTGCTTGTAAATGCAGCGGGCATTGGCTTTTTCATACGTGGTTAAATTGGGTGGGCTTTTAGTGGGGCAGCAACGCGGTGGGATGGGGTGGGGTGGGGTGGTTGGGGTTGATTTATGGACCCCCCAAGCCTCCCCTTCCACCCCCCAATGCCCCCCACATCCCCACCCCCAAGGGCTTGCGTGTACGAGCGGCCTTCAAAGGGATGGCACTCCCCACAGGGTTTCCTATTTACACAGCAACCATCCAAACCCGAGGGGGCCCAGGAATATCATTTCATAAATTAGCTCTTGAAGACCTGCACTTGTTTTTGTGTCTCGTCTTCATCCTGAAGCGTTCCGGGCTCTGCATGTGTTATGTGTTGAAGTCATCGGGTCATGGGAAATGGAATCTCTTTTTTTTTTGTCAGGGGTGGAAAGAAAAATTTGACAATGACCCAGCCAACCCACAGAGGGCTTTTAGTTGTTCGGTACACGGGTTTGTTTGATATTTTGCAACACCTTCCCCGCAAGCCAGTGAAACATCTGCTCTAATAGGCTGCAAAGGGCGGTTATGGGGATGGAAAGGCAGTGACTCTCCTCCAAAACACGGTGCGAGGCCTTGATTAAGACCAGGCATACCGAGCCCAGATGTATCCAAACAATGAGCTTTCTTGTCCAACCTCTCTCACTCTTCTTTCTGTTCCCCTCTGCTGGCTCCACTTCCTCTGCTGGTGCTATTGTGCTGTGTGTGTGTGTGCTGGTGTGTGTGTTGTGACTTTTCACGCTGTGTGTTTCTGGCCTCTCTGCTCTATTTTTTAAAACATGTCATTGCAAAGGTCAATCTATGTGCTTCGTTGATACATCCCTTACATTTTGTTTCCTCATCAACATGGCCATTGAAAATATGCACTATGAGATCATGGCACCCCGTATACTGTTCTCTGAAAAACACACTTTACAACACACTCAGTGGAACAGATGGCTGTGTTCAAAGATGGCACTGAACCTTTCATTTCCGTAATTATATCACACAATTATATTTAGAGATTAAATGGAGGCAGTGGAATATCACAGCACCATACGGCCCTACAAAGGCAAAGTGCAGTAACTACATGAATACTAAAACTGAGAAAAATGCCTTTAAAGTTGTGACACTGCCCAGTCAGACATGTTGCAGGCATAACAGTAGTGATGCTTTGTGTACATTTTAATAGGAAGAAGCAAGAGATTTAGTCACAAGACAAAGGAGGTGTTATACAGTCACTTTCTAGTCTAAACTCAGTTTGACAAAATATGCACATACTGCCTTTAGGCTTTGTAGGTTGTAGGTTGCAGCATAGTGCGATTTTAAACAGAGCAAATATGCTTTGGGAGAATTTCTCAGCATAGCTGAATGATGGAGTAATATAATATGTGTAAAATGTAAAGAAGCACATAGTGGTACATAGTACTTTAGTGTGTGAATTTGTACTTACATTTATACATTATTTGTATGGTATGTATGCCTGATACAGCAAACATTTACATTCAGGAGCACAATGCAAATGTAAATAATATGCATACATAAAATACCAGCTTGCAGTTCCTGCGTGGGTGTCATGTCCTTGTCTCACGTCAGTCCTCTCATCTCCATATTAAACCGTCGGTGACCTCAGAGAGAAAGTCCCTCTAGGACGTGAGGGACCATCTGTCTGACTGTGATCTATCTGTTGGTGTTGTTTTTTAACAGAGCCACGCAGCTATGTGGAGTCTGTGGCCCGATCGGCAGCCCTTGGGGGCGGCCCTGCAGCAGCAGCACCCTCCGTCCCCTCCAGCCTCGAGCCAGACGGCCCGGCCCATGCTGCCGCCCTCCCTGCACCCTCTTCGCACCCCTTCAACGCCCCGTTGTCCTCCAGCAGCCCCATCCACAGCCCGGACAGGTCAGTCTCATGGCGCGTTCCGGAACTCGGGGGGGGGGGGGACCTTCACCTCACGAAAGTGCAATGGAATGGCCAATTAAGTTGTGGTTCTGAATCACAAACTCGGGCTAGTTCAGTGTAGATTGAGTCGGTTGGAATTACATCACAGCAGAAAAGTCAGTGCACACAGTAAACAGTGTGCAGAATTTTACTTTCATCATTTTGATCTTTTCAGTTGTGTATGTGTATGTGAGGAAGCAAATGTCATATAATGCACCTTTTCTGTTCAGTCATGGTCCTGGAGTAGTTTATGTAAGGAAATAATGGCTTGCTTATGTATTCATAAGCTAACAAAACAATTTTTTACGGGCATCCATATTTTGCAACTGTTGCAATGGAACACATTTACAATGGGTGTCGGGGAACAGCCTGAGATTTAGTGACTACATTCAATGGAACGTGGCATCAGCAGCAGAAGAGTGTCTGGGTGGTACAGTAACCACAGCTGTGCTTACAGTGCAGATACAAACACAGGGTGATGCCAAAATGGCTTTCAGTCATATACAGTTGCGGGGAGGTCGTGGTAGGTGAATTATTCTGAAACATGGATCTCTTGTTGTGTTTATCAAGCTATAAAGTGTAAACATATGAATGTAAACAGTAGCACTAGCAGTTGGTGGCTTGAGTGTTTGAGTGATTACTACTCTGCCCTAAAAAGGCAAAATAGAGTAACTATGCAAACATTGGAACTGAACTGAAAATTCCTTCAAAATTGTCATACTGCCCAGTCAACAATGTTGTAGGTATAATAGTAGTCATGCTTTTATATACTTATTAGGAATAAGCAAGACATTACTAACAAGACAAAGGATGTGTTAAAAAATCATTGTCCAGTCTAAACTTAGTTTTGACAAAATATATAGTTACTGCCTTTTGGCTTTGTAGGGGCAGTATTTTAGCTGTAGTGAATGTTAACAGCTACTGCCCTTCTAGATCATAAGACGTGATGTATTAAACTTCTGAGTAAAAGTATTTTGGTTACTTGGTTGTGCCGTAGACCAATAATCTCAGCCTAACTAGGGAATACTGGGATATATATTTACTCACTTCCTGTTTGAGCAAATGAAAAAGACAAACATGCAGCAAGAGTGCTGGCGGGCTACTGTGTGTTATTTAGTAAAATACACTACAAGACACAAGTCCCATATTATGTTCTTTCTCGCCCTCCAGAGAGCTCCCTCTGGCCGACAGCAGCGTGGTCCTAAACTCCTCCCCTCAGCCTGCCGTGGACCCTGGGTTCCGCCCGCAGCCGTCCGAGCAAAGCGCCTCCCGCACCCCCACCCCCTCCTACACCTACTCCTACCCCGCCTCCAGCAGCCTGTCGGGCAGCTACATGGCCCCCGACCTCAGCAGCTCGTCCCTGCCCGACAGCACCCACGTCAGCCTGCCCGGCCTCCAGCCTGCTGCCCCCGGCAGCCCTGGTACCCTCCACCGCACCATGGCCCCACCCAGCCCTGGCGTCCAGCGCCGCATGGCCAGCCACGACA
Source organism: Coilia nasus (assembly GCA_027475355.1). NCBI lineage: Eukaryota > Metazoa > Chordata > Actinopteri > Clupeiformes > Engraulidae > Coilia > Coilia nasus. The sequence continues at coordinate 7,464,738 of CM050213.1, forward strand.
GCCCCATCCTGGGGGGGCGCCAGCCCTCGCCAGGATCCAACGGCATGCAGCCGGGCCTGGGAATGGGAGTGGGAGCAGGCAGCCCGATCATGGGCCGTCACCCTACGGTGTCCACGGCCACCCAGAGCAGCCCGGTGCTGAGTAGGCAGCCGCCCATCAGCCAGGGCACCCAGAGCAGCCCCATCCTCAGCAGGCACCCGCCGTACAGCCAGCCCGTCCAGAGCAGCCCCGTGCTGAGCCGGCAACCGTCCGTCGGCCAGGCCACCCAGGGAAGCCCCGTGCTCAGCCGGCAGCCCCCCGTCAGCCAGGGCACCCAGAGCAGCCCCGTCCTCAGCTGCCAGCCGTCCCTCGGCCAGCCGAACCAGAGCAGCCCCGTGCTGAGCAGGCAGGCCTCGCTGGGCCACCCCTCGCAGGGCAGCCCGGTGCTGGGCCGACACCCGTCCATCGGCCAGGTGACCCAGAGCAGCCCCAGCCTGGACCGCCACCCCATGTACAGCGGCTACACCACGCCGGACGAGCGCCACGGCGCGCTGTCCCGCCAGAGCAGCTCTTCGGGGTACCACCCGCCCTCCACGCCGTCCTTCCCGCTCTCGCCCGCCGGCGGGTACCTGGAGGGCGCGGGCTTCCGGCAGGGCAGTCCGGCGCCCCCATCGCAGCAGCAGGCGCAGCCCCAGCTGCCCGAGAAGAGGCGCATGTCCAGCGGGGAGCGGCCCAATGGCGGCCTGTCCTACGGCACGCTGAACGGGAAGATGTCCTCGCCCATGTCCAGCGGGGGCAGCACGCCGAACGTGCAGTTCTTCCACACCCTGCCCGACTTCTCCAAGCTCGCCATGTGCGGTAGGTTGCCTACTTGGTGGCGGTACACACAGAGCACTCACACACAAACACGCACACACACATACACATACACATAGCACTCACACGCACACACACATGCACACAAAAACACACACACACAGACATACACATACACATAGCACTCACACACGCACACACACACAGACATACACATACACACACACACACACACACACACACACACATACACACACACACACACACACACACACACACATACACACACACACACACACACACACACACACACACACACACACACACACGTTTTTTCTGTTAGCCGCTGGGGCTGTAAATGCACTATAGTTTAGACGTGGTGAAATAATTGGCCGTCTGGCTGTCAGATGTACATGTGACTCAGAGGTTCAGTGGAGAGTCAGGCAGAGTGTCAGTAAAGGCTAGTAATGATGACAAAGTCAGTCCTCTAAAAGCATAAATCCTCGGTTTCGTGTTACACATAAAATATATTTTAGCAAACATGCTAGTTGACCTTTGTGATGACGCTATTCATCAAATACAGCTGTTACTCAAGACAGACGTGGATAAACAGATGTTGTGGCAAAGCGGTCCCATCCATCATTCCTCTGACCTAAGCCCCGTTACGCTTTCTCTTTCAGATGGGAGCCCAGAGACCAGGTTGAATGTAAAGTTCGTCCAGGACACAACCAAGTTCTGGTATAAACCAGACATATCCCGAGAGCAAGGTAAGGTGCCAGGGGCTCGTGTTTGTATATAGAGCTCCTATTTACACGGAGTGTAAATTGTGTTTGGGACTGGGAGGGTGATGGTGGTGGTGTTGGTGTTGGTGGTGGTGGTGTGTGGAGCCAGCGCGATGCCTTTAGTCAGAGGTCAGCGCCTGTTGGCCTCTCCATGTGTTTCTCCTCAGAGCTCTTATTGGATTAGATCATCCGCTCTGGAGATAGCGCTAAACACAAGCACATGGAGCTCTGCGCTCACATCACACACACACACACACACACACGCACACACACACGCACCATATGCACTCAGTTAGGCTCCACGGACATCTGCCTCTCACTAAACCACCCCTCCACCTCCACCCCCCACCCTCCCTCAATCCCCCACACACTTTTTACTGAAAGAGTTTAAGCCATAATAAGGACAAATAAACCTTTTTTATGGAGCGTCTCTCTGCCCTCACTCATCTCCCCTTAATCACCACACAGCACTGCAACAATTAGTTAACAGATTTGTAAGGCCTTTTTCAAAGTAGTAAGACTACCATCGTTCGGCTGGTGCCAATGTGTCTGTTCTTGTCTCTCTCTGGTCGCGCGTGCAGCCATCAGCATACTGAAGGACCGAGAGCCGGGAGCGTTCATCATCCGTGACAGCCACTCCTTCAGAGGGGCCTACGGTCTGGCCATGAAGGTGGCCTCCCCACCCCCCACCATGCAGCCCAATAAGAAAGGTATGGCGCGATAAATCACAGAGCATACACATGTGTGTGCATGTTATAAGCAGCACTGTGCAACTTTAAAGTGCCTTTTGTCAACGGAGCTCCCCATAGTGTTTCCAAGTAAATGGACACTTGTAGAAATGGACTGTTTTCCCTTCCCCTCACCCTGTGCATGTGTTTTTTCAACTCAATTGATCAGAGTAAGTGGTGAATGCAAAATTAGCCATGTATACTGAGGTAAGTAAAATCAGGATTTCTTCAGAATTTAACGTGATCCTGCTTCTCGCAATATTTAAAATTTTATGAGTCCGAGGGTGCCGGGACGGACACCCAGATATTGCAAACGTGGTATTATGTCCACAGACAGTAGGGGCGGTTCACAAAGTCTTCATTCCCCTGGTAATCATTTAAGCATCTACTGACTTATGAAGGTGATTAATTAACCTGAAAAAGTTGCATAGTCCTGCTTTAACACACACATACACACACACACACACACACACACACACACACACACATACACACACACGCACACACACAGTCTGAGCAATATGGTCCTGTCCTGTCTGTCAAGTTCCTCTGGATAACACACACACACACACACACACACACACACACACACACACACACTGTATACACACACAGGCAAAAGCACTACTTCATCAGTACTGCTCTGTCTCATCTGTTCTTTCATGCTTCTCAACACACACACACACACCCAAACACAAACACATTCTGAGAGGTACAGTGCAGTTCTGTCTTATTATGCTGTTGTCTTTAAGATCTGATGAGGTCAGTAGGTGATATACTGAAACACAACAGCTAGCTAAGCTAACTACCACACCCTTCCCCTATCCAGAAAGGCCCAAAAGAGAGACACGCAGCATGACCTCTGCCTAAACCCTAATCCTGTTTTCACCACACCATCTACAGACAAACTCTATTAACCGAGCCTCTCAGTAGATGCTTAGCTGTGTTTAATGCTTTCTGATGCCCTGCTGAAAACGCAGCATTGAGGTGAAAGAGAGCGAGAGAGAGAGCGAGAGCCGTCTGTCAGCGGGCCTGGCCCTTGGCCGCGCGTGAGAACACTGCACTCACAGCACATTTGAATGGGCCTTGGGAGGGTAATTAAGATCAGCGCATTGATGGTTTGCAGATTGCATTCATTACCAGCTGCCCACAGGGTTGAGAGGAGGGGGGTTTGGGGGGTGAGGGTATGGGTAGGAGGGGTGTCACTGGAACCCTTCCACCTATACTGATGTGTACACACGGGGGGTGGGGTGGGGGGTGGAGGGGTAGGTACGGAGGGTGTCACTGGAACTCTTCCACCCTTCTTCTGCCCACAGGGTTGAGAGGAGGGGGGTTTGGGGGGTGAGGGTATGGGTAGGAGGGGTGTCACTGGAACCCTTCCACCTATACTGATGTGTACACACAGAGGGTGGGTGGGGGTGGGGGGATTGGTGGGGGAGCTTTGGGGTTCCGGGGGTTTGAGGAGTCCATAGCGTGATCTCAGCTCTGTGCTCGAAGGGCCATTATCACGACTTCACTCATCACTCTCTTGCTCTGTTTAGAGATGACAGCCAGCCTCAGCCTCAGACCCCCCCCCCCCCCCCCCCCCCCAAACACACACACACACATAAAACCCCAAACGTTTATTTCTGTTTCCCATTGTGTGCATGTCGTTACCCTGATGGCTGTTTTTGATTGGCTCTGCTTTTGTTTTTGCCTCCAGCGCCCGGTGATGTCACTAATGAGCTGGTGCGGCACTTCCTCATTGAGACGAGCCCAAAGGGAGTGAAGCTGAAGGGCTGTCCTAACGAGCCCTACTTTGGTGAGTAGCAGTCAATCTATCTATCTATCTATCTATCTGTCTGTCTGTCTGTCTGTCTGTCTGTCTGTCTGTCTGTGTGTCTGTCTGTCTGTCTGTCTGTCTGTCTTCTATCTATCTATCTATCTATCTATCTATCTATCTATCTATCTATCTATCTATCTATCTGTCTGTCTGTCTGTCTGTCTGTCTGTCTGTCTGTCTGTGTCCAAATGTCTGTCTGTCTGTCTGGTTGGCCTCTCTACATGTATCTAGTAGCCTTTTAGCAGTTACCGTAATGCTGGCACAAGGACTTGTTGTGACTGAAAAAAAAAAAACACTAACTACAACATAACAACATTACTACGACATTACAGAAAGTCTTTAGTAACACATTACAACTTAGTCATTGCCATTCTGGTAACCACAAAGTTATAATAGGGGGTGCATCTTTAAGGGTTAAGTATGAGGTATAATAAAGTAATCTTTAATATAGGTATGTACTGTATAGGTATACACACACACGCTACACATCCATGCACACTAACAGTACCACTAACATGAGAAGGAAGAACTGGAGAAGGCTGCATGTGTGTCTGGAGAAGTTCATGAGATGCAGAGCGTGCCCTCATGGGGTTATTAAAGTAGACGGTGGTGTTGACAATGGCTGTCTTGTTTTTGCTCCCTTCCATCTGTAATATAAGTCTCCAGTGAGTCATCCCGCCCCCCCCCCCCCCCCCCCCCCCCCACACACACACACACACACTCACACACACACACACACACACACACACACACACACACACACCAACCCCCCAAGCCCCTATTCCAGGGCCCTGCTTTGAATGGCCAAATGATCCCAGCTTGTCCAGGCCAGGCCACAGGCCCATAAAGCCCCCTGTCCTAATCCTAATTATAGTATGGAAAAAGTTAAAGTCATTCAAGTCTGGCTCAGATGTTCTCCTTTCTAATTTCATCTGCTCGCTGCATTTCAAGCATGGCAGCCTGTCGGCCCAGTGTACAAGGAGGCTTTTTATTTATAATGTGCGCCACTAAAAGAAAGCGAGAGAGTGAACGAGAGAGAGAAAGAGAGTGAGAGAGAGGGAGAGAGAGAGGGAGAAAGAGAAGAAAAAAGCAAGACATGGGCTTGGCAGGAGTGCTTACATAAGGTCTCCTACATCCTGTTGGGGGTGAGCGATTGCGTAAGGCTGTGCTTGTTGTTTAAAGAGAGGGGTTTCTTTCTATTCTGGAAAAGTGGTGGGAGGTACGGGAGCCCTGGCCAGGCCTTTATCTCATCTGGGCCTGTGTGGCTTGGGTTTAAATTTAGAGCTATCCTCGCTCTTCCTCGTGAACCGATGAAGCGGCCGTCTCGAGTGTTTATTAAAAGCGTGCTCTTCTTACGCGCGCGCTGCCAAGGCTCCCATAGGGTCGTGGCGCTAAGCCCGTTAATATATTTAGGGAAGCCCCCCAGCAGGGCCGACGCAGCTTCGCTTTGATGCATTTAGTAATGAACGCGCTGAAAGATATCGCGTCTGGAGACGTCGAACTGTGGCCCCTGGGGGAGCTCTGACAATCATTCCCATACTATTAATGACAATACTGCCCTACAAAGGCAAAGTGTGGTAACTACGTGAACATAGAAACTGAGACAAAAATGCCTTTAGCGCTGTCATACTTCCCAGTCAAACATGTTGTATGTGTAACAGTGGTGATGGTTTTATGTACGTACTTAACAAGAAGAAGCACAAGATTTAGTCACAAGACAAAGGAGGTGCTATGAGGTCAATCTCCAGTCTAAACTCAGTTTTGACCAAATATTTAGTTACTGCCTTTTGGCTTTGTAGGGCAGAATAGTTTGGCGTATTGCATACTGCATACTGCACACCGCACATGCTCCATGTCCTCTGTTTGAAAGCCTGCACAGCAGATCTCCTTTCTCATTGGCCCGTGGAGGCGCAGTAGGCCTCCTCCTGGCCCAATGAGCTGAAGCGTATAACATTTTATCGGAATACTATGTTTAAAATACATTTTACCCCCCCCTCATACACACAGACACACATCCCTGTCTCAGCCCGTTCCAGAATGCTTTCTCGATTCCCATAACATACAGACAGATCTTGGCCAAGGGGGGAGATGTTTCTCAAAAAACACAACAGGTCACCATGGAGACCATATGTACCAGCATGCAGCGTTGTAACCTCAGCCCGCATGAGTGAGAAATACTCCCTCACCACTTGTAGTTGTAGGGCCAGTCACCCAGGGTGGTAAACCCCATGGAGGTGGTATAATGTAACATCCCTGTGTGTGTGTGTGTGTGTGTGTGTGTGTGTGTGTGTGTGTGTGTGTGTGTGTGTGTGTGTGTGTGTGTGTGTGTGTGTGTTAGTGTGTTAGTGTGTGTGTTTGTGTTTTTTCCATTTGAGATGGTTTATGTGTGAGCTTGGCATATTGTCTGCTGCACATTAACTCTGGCGTTACCATGTGTGTGTGCAGGATGCTTGTCGGCGTTGGTCTATCAGCACTCCATCACCCCACTGGCACTGCCCTGCAAACTGGTCATACCAACCAGAGGTAAGAAGGGAGATTTTACTGCATTATATATTATGTGTGTGTCTGTGTATCCCTACTTTGTGTGTGTGTGTGTGTGTGTGTGTGTGTGTGTGTGTGTGTGTGTGTGTGTGTGTGTGTGTGTGTGTGTCTGTGAATACCTGCTTTGTGTGCGTGTGTGTGTGTGTCTGTTGTTACGGCCCGGCTCGTGAGACCGCAACATAAAAGGGAGACAGACAACTTACAGTTTTTAAATAACTAACATTTATTAGACACAAGAGGAAAAAACAATGTCTAGGGGTTAAATCATCAAACAAAGGATCAGACAGGACAAACAAAAGGTTGTGTGCAGGTGAGAAAGAGGTGTGTGAGAATGAGAGCCAGGGAGAAAGGCATGAGCAGCTCCTTAAGTACTCTGCACAACCCCACCCTGCTACCACCACAGCCTCTGCACTGCCACTCCAGGACTAATGGGGGCGCAGGGGGTCGTAACACTGTGTGTATGCGTCTGTTTATCCCTGCTTTGTGTGTGTGTGTGTCTGTGTGTGTGTGTGTGTGTCTGTGTCTGTTTATCCCTGCTTTGTGTGTGTGTGTGTGTCTGTGCATACTGTAGATGTAAAATGTGTTTATGTGTGTTGGTGCATACAAGTGAATGTGAGAAAGACTGTGGTGGAGAGCAACAATGGGTGACTGAGCCCATGAGTAACCTCTCCAGCCTGTACAACAGCTGTGGTCTTTTAATCCTACCCATTTGTCTTCACACACAGACACACACACAGACATACACACACACAGACATACACATACAGACATACACATACAAGCATACACACACACACACTCTCTCTCTCTCTCTCTCTCTCTTTCTTTTCTCTGTCTTTCTCTCTCTCTTCCTGTCTCTCTCTCTCTCTCTCTCTCACACACACACATACACACACACACACACTCACACACACACACACACACACACACACACTCACACACACACACACACACACACACACACACACACACACACACACATACACACATACATGCATAAAGCCCCAAGCAAGGGAATGCGTAAGAGTGTGATCCCTACATTGCTCCGTGCCCTGTCTGGGCTGTCCTCCGTCGAGTGCCAGGCTGATGTCAGGGACGCCAGCAGGACATCTGCGAGGGGGCAGCGCTGGCCCCCACAGTGGACAGGCCGTCACATTCCTGCCCTTCCGCAAGCAGTCCTGACAGGCATGCCCATTCCCAGCAGGGCGAGAATTCCCCCGTGCAGAGTGATGGAGTGCAGGCGGACTCCCGTGGGACGCAACCTCAAGCAACCTTTGACACTTTGCTGACTGACCTCTGTATCCTTTCTTTCTCTTTCTGTTTCTCTCTCTGTTTCTCTCTCTCTGTCTGTTTTTCCAGATCCTCATGACGAGATCCCAGAGATAGTCACACCTACGAACCCTGCAACAGAGCTCCTCAAACAGGGAGCAGGTAAGACATTGGTTTCCACTGCTGTCAGTCATGATTGAAAGCAAGAGCAATTGGCCCTCCAGAAGGTAACAATGGAGGTCATGGTGTGGCAGGTTTTCACTCTTGACATTTGTCTTCATTCAGTCCTGACTTTAGCGTCCACCCATTACTTTTTTTAGTTTTTTGTTATCATATGTGTATATGTGTTGAAGTGATGTACAGACATAGTCTCAGCCAGACTTGAATAGCCCTTGACCATCTGTCAAAATTTGTACCGAGGTTATCAGCCCAAATTATGCAGACTTAATTTCAGTTCAAATAAGAGCATACAGATCTCTGTCTGATGAACACTTTTCAACCCTGATTCATTCAGTTTCAGTATGTCTCCCAGTGTCTCCTCCTTTCATGTCTTATTTCAGTGGCCATTTTAGGTTTCATACATAAGGGATAACGGCCGACGAGGTGACCAGTTCTGTGAAAATAATGGCGAGGTGGAAGCGAAGAACTCCGCAAAGCGGATTAGAGTTGCCTACGCCAAGTCATTATTTCCATGGAACTGGTCACCTTGGAAGCCGTTATCCCTTATATCTCCTGTTTGTATTTATAATATAATTTTATATGCATGAACAACCAAAATAAATGGTTGATTTGGTGCTTTATATCATCCGTTTAGAAAAAGTAGACCATTGAATAGTCATTTCATTTTTAAATTCGCTATGAGAGTTGTCATGGCTACCAGTCATAAGCGCATTGATATGGAACAGTGATTCAAATTTTTCAGATCTACTTCAAAGGTAGCCAGTTATACAAAATAGAAAAGACAATTCTTTTGTCAAGGGAGATGCATTGTTTTATTTTTTCTCTGTGTATACAAACTCTCATACCACCCATTCCATGTTCTCTTCCACTCTGATGGTCACGTTCCTGTGACTATAGGGCAGAAGGCTCCTACTGATTCCCATGGTAAACTACGTGTTGATTTGCTTTTTCGTTTGCGATCCTGTTTTTCGTCTTGTGCGTCTTTGACTCTGACTGCAGCATCCCAGTCCAGACAATGCCTTTTTTCTCTCTGACGCCAGTCCCCACTACTCAGGCCTTTGTGCATGTCTGTGTTTGTGTGTGTGTGTGTGTGTGTGTGTGAGAGTGTGTGTTTGCGTTTGTGTGTGTCTGTCTACTTTGCCCGATAACAAAACCGAAACCTTTAAAGCTCATTCACTAAACCAGAGACTGCTGCCAATGCCTTTCCTCCGAGCGAATTGTTTGAAAGACCGTGGTTGTCTTACGGAAAGAACTCCTCTTTCCAGTCTTCCCCCTGTCAGCATGTCCTAAACCGAAAGCACAGAGATAAAATCGCTTTGCATGGATGTCCTCCAGAAATGAGTTATAAAGATACAGATGTACAGATATATTTTCAGAAGAAAAACATTCATAATGGTTCTAAAATCCTTTCAGCATTAAATTGTTAAATATGTGTAGTATGTAAACAGTGTTATGTCAAATTGAAAGTAACTTGCAGTAACTTCCAAAGAATGTCATGCTACTTAGCGAAAACAAGCATGTAGTATTATTGGTTTTTTTTCTCCCAAAAAATCTTTGATAAATGAGTCTGACTGATAAACCCTATTGTGTTCCCCAGCCTGCAATGTCCTGTACATCAACTCTGTGGAAATGGAGTCCCTGACCGGGCCTCAGGCCATTGCCAAGGCCATCTCTGAGACACTGGCAGCCAGCCCCGCGACCACCGCCACCATCGTTCACTTCAAGGTGTCAACGCAGGGCATCACTCTGACTGACAACCAGAGAAAGTGAGCACCTTGGCCTCCGCTTAAAAACACTCCTCGCTTTTTTTCAACACGCTTTAAAAAAAACTCACTTCTCATCACTCTTCGAAACTCTCTTCACTTTCTCACCACTCTTCATAACGCTCTTCACTTTCTGCCTCTGTGTTTTATTTATTGGCCTGTTATTTCTGTCTCTCACTTCGCTCAATATCTTTCTTCTATGAATATCATCTTATGATCTATGAACTTTCCCTCATACGGTACATGATTCTACTGCCCTACAAAGGCAAAGTGCAGTAACTACGTGAACACTGAAACTGAGAAAAATGCCTTTACAGGTGTCATAATGTCCAGTCAAACATGTTGTTGGTATAGTAGTGGTAATTCTTTTATTTATTTTCTTAATAAGAAGAAGCCAAATATTTAGTCACAAGACAAAGACATGTTATAAAAACAATTTCCAGTCAAAACTCAGTTTTGACAAAATATATAGTTGCTGCCTTTTGGCTCTGTAGGGCAGATTTAGTGGGTTAAGTGGACTCACCTACACTGTGTAAAAGGTCCACGCGACCCATTTCTTTGGTGGATTAGACACAGTAAGGTGTGGATATGTGTGTGTGTGTGTGCGTAGGGCAGTGTAGTGTATTTAACTCATCTGATGTACTTTTCGTTTCACAGGCTTTTCTTCCGGAGACACTACCCGATCAACACAGTCACCTTCTGCAACACTGACCCACAGGAGAGGAAGTGAGTGTTCAGGATTATACATCATGAGCTACATTTAACATGGACTGTTTTTTTTTTATCTGAATAATTTAAATTAGATCATCTCATCTGAATGTAGCGTTTACATGACAGTTACAAAGATGATACAATGCGTTTGAATAGCCACTCTCACGCACAGGTAGCAGGTTAGGGGTGGATGTCTAATCGCTAGTTGCACCTGAACACGTCAGAGGACCCTGCCATAAAACAATTGGAATAAGTGTTTACATGACAGCTGTAAATGACTATACCATCCCTTCCAATCGATTGAAATTTTAATCGGATCACACAGTTTTATTTCGATCAAGGTGTTATATGTGCATTTCTATTCCGATTGAGTGGTTATTTCGTTTCTAAACCGATTAAAAGTGTCCATGTAAACGTAGCTATTGTAGTCTCAACCAGTCACAGCCCACTGACTCTGGTTAAAGACACATGCACCCACTGACCCCTTTGCTTGTTGTATTTCTATAGGTGGAACAAAGCAGATGGGGGAACTGCAAAGTAAGTTCCCTGCTTTTATAACATACACAGTGACTGTTCGTGGTTTTTGTTCATGTTCAGTGTACTTTAGGAAGCCATGCTCTTTACATTTGCTATTGTTCGTTTGGGGCTGGTGGCCAAGATCCCCTAACTGCACACACATGTAGCTGATCACAGTTTCTCATTTCTGTCCCTCTGTCTCTCTCTCCCAGTCTCTATCTGGCTCTCCCTCAATTCTGTTCTTGTTCACGTTTCACATTCTCTCTCTCTCTTTCCCAGTCTCTCTCTCCTTTTCCTTTTGCCACTTTCTTTTTTATTCTCTCTCTCTCTCTCTCTCTCTCTCTCTTTCTCTTTCTGTCTCTCTGTCTCAGTCTCTCTCTCTTAGTCTCTATTGTGGTTCTCCCTGTTTCTTGTTCATGTTCTCTCTCTGCCTCCCTGTCTCTGTCTCCCTTTCTCTCTGTGTCTGTCTGTCTGTCTGTCTGTCTGTCTGTCTGTCTGTCTGTCTGTCTCTCTCTCTCTCTCTCTCTCTCTCTCTCTCTCTCTCTCTCTCTCTCTCTCTCTCTCTCTCTCTCTCTCTCTCTATTGCTCTCTCTCCCTCTCATTCACCCATTCAATCCTGACACATATGTACGTCCCCAGCAGCACAGGCATGGGACGGCTCCGTCCTCTCCACAGCTCTGCGGGGCATGTGATTCCCATCACGGCCCCTCTCTCTCCGGTCCCAGGCACAGAATGAAAGCGCCCCCCACCCCCTACCCCCAGCCCTCCGCTCCCCCTCTGAGCGCACTCATTAAACGCAGCGCGGGGCTGATGCGATGGGCAGATACGTGGGGCAGGAAGGCGAGATGAATAGATTGGGCACGGGATGAAAGGCGCTGACTCACAGGGAGTTGGGCTCGCCCCGGCTGAGACAGGACGGGGCTCCAGGCGGGCTCCCAGGGGCCGGGCCCCTCATCCTGGCTCCGCCGCCACAGCGGTCCCCTTACTCTGAACCCTCAGCTCAGAGTGTTATAATATAGTTCTTCAGTGTGAGGCTCAGCATAGATTATTACTAACAGGCTATCTGCTAACTCTACCAGACCAGTGATCTGTGGTGAACCCAGTGGCCCCTCGGAGTGTTATAATATAGTTCTTCAGTGTGAGGCTTGGCATAGATTATTACTAGCAGGCTACCTGCTAATTCTACCAGACCAGTGATCTCTGGTGAACTCAGTGGCTCATTGGAGTGTTATAATATAGTAGGAGCGTTATAAAATAGCCGGAGCGTTATAATATAGTGCGTTATCATATAGTGCGTTATCATATAGTTCGTTATAATATAGTGCGTTATAATATAGAGCGTTATAATATAGAGCGTTATAATATAGTGCGTTAAAATATAGAGCGTTATAATATAGAGCGTTATAATATAGTGCGTTAAAATATAGAGCGTTATAATATAGAGCGTTATAATATAGTGAGGCTCGGCATACATTATTACTAGCAGGCTATCCGCTAATTCTACCAGACCAGTGATCTCTGGTGAACTCAGTGGCCCTTCGGAGTGTAATATAGTTCTTCAGTGTGAGGCACGCCATAGATTATTACTAGCAGGCTATCCGCTAATTCTACCAGACCAGTGATCTCTGGTGAACTCAGTGGCCCTTCGGAGTGTTATAATATAGTTCTTCAGTGTGAGGCACGCCATAGATTATTACTAGCAGGCTATCCGCTAACTCTACCACATGATTTACTCGTTGACACACAGTGATGGGCCACCTGACTTCAGAAGCTACAGTTCAAAGTCAAAGTGTACTTTATTGTCAATTCACTATGCAACAAGCATTACACGGGGGATTGAAACTGTGTTTCACCAGGCACCAAATGTGCAATTTAAACTAAAACACAAGCACACACACGCACACAAACACTCATGGACATGAAGTGTATACAAACATCAACAATAACAGTTCAGCATGAATTTATTTGCTCCAGCAATCAGCTGATTCTAATTACCCCAACTCTTTAGCCAGGTACAGGAGTTAATTATGGAGATCACTTGCAAGTGCACAGGTAAAACCAGATGATTTGAAATGTGTGGTGCTAGATTGTAGATTCTGAATTCAGGTTGCCTATTACTGTTGACACGCTGAAATACTGTATATTCCCTCAGTCAGACAATTATATTACATTACACTTAGCAGACGCTTTTATCCAAAGCGACTTACAAAAATAGGACATAAACAAGCTACAATTATGCAGAGGAACACAGAGTAAACAAAGGCATAACAAAGTTAGTGCAGCCAGGGTACAGGACAGTGTTGGTGAGTGGAGGTGTGTTTTGTTAGGAAGGGAAGCACTCTCGAAAAAGAAGTAGTTTAGTAGTTCTTTAGTATTTCAGAAGCAGCACAGCCAGCTCAGAAGAAAAAAGCCTTGAGGTGTTACATGTGGTCTGTACAGTATGGCAGACATTGGCATCCTCCTATCCTAACGGTGTGCTGTAATCTATTTTTCTGTGCTGAAGCATTACAAGAAGCGGCCATGGCCCAGAGACTACTTGTGGCTCTCTGAGGAATCCCTGTCCTAGGGCTGCGGTGTTGGTTGCGTGTGACGGGGGTTTGCTCATGTAAATAAAGTTGTGTTTGTGATCAGGACTCAGAGATAACGCAGCTGTTTCTGCCCCAGAGCTACAGTGCTTATACAGTAGGGCCCATTCCTCCCAGTGTTGCACATTTTTGTATTAATTTGTGGGTTGACTGTACTGTGCTTTTCAGACATCGAGGAAGAACAAGCCATGAAATCTAGAAGTCATTTAATAGTTGTGTATGAAATGCATGCAGTGACTCCATATGGGAGGGAAAATGTTTGTGGGGGCAGCTGTGGTCTAGTGGTTAGGGAGTTGTTCTTGGGATTGGAGAGTTGCAGGTTTGAATCCCACCCTACCCATGGCTGAAATGATCCTTGAGCAAGGCAGTTGCTCTGGATAACAGTGTCAGCTGAGTGTAATGTAATATACGAATGTTTGTTTGTGCTTTCAGGTTTTTTGGATTTGTGGCCAGGAAGCAGGGAAGCACAACAGACAACGTCAGCCACCTCTTTGCCGAGATGGACCCTGACCAGCCAGCTACTGCCATTGTCAACTTTGTCTCCAAAGTGATGATGAGCTCCCAGAAGCGATGATCTGATCTGCTCCGCTCTTAATCTTCTCTTAACCCCAGAGGACATTTCATTTCTTCCTTTTCTTTTCGCCCTTTATTTTATTATTTTTTATTTTTATTTTTTGTGATTGTGTATTGTATGCGTACACGGTATGTATATGTGTGTGAGAGAGAGAGAGAGAGAGAGAGAGAGAGTGCATGGGTGCATTCGGTGTTCGTGCTGTTTGTTTTGGGGGGAAGGCTTTGGGAGTCGACTGAGACCGGGACCGCGGAAGTGCAGAGGGAGGGGCGTGGTTGTGTGACAGGCGGGTTAGGGGGGCGGAGCCTAGACTCCACCTCCAGGAAGCAGTGCCTATGAAATAATTGGCAGAGGAGGTTACACTGAAGTCAGAGAGCTTTTTTTATTTGTTTTACCCGAAGGGAAAAATGGAAAAATAGCTGATTCTAGAGAGAAGACAGGGTGAGCTGAGATAGGGCTTTTGGATTGATCAACCAAAGATAAAAGCAGTCAGGATGAATATGTAATTATTGAGGAGTGTCACTTTGTAAAATAAGACTGCAGAATTAGAGATGGTCTGTTTTTTTTTTCTATACACATGCATCAATACTGTTTATAGTTTTACTTCATGTAAGGTGCACGTATGCACTTACTAATGATGATTTTTCTTTGTTATTGTTTGAGATGTACTTACCCAGTGGTTGGCTGTTGTTGGTATGAGCTGTTAAGGCTTGTGGATTTCAAAGGGCTTTCTCTGTACAAAGAAAAAAAAATACACAGACCAAAATGTTATAATCAAATACACTGTGGTCCAAATTCCACTGTTTTCATTTTATCCATTTCCTCTTTTACTATTTTGTTTTGTTATTGTTGTCGTTGGCACTTCTGATGATGCCATGAAGTCTTATTGTAGTCAATCCTTGAGCACCTAGATTTCAGAGGAAGTGGAGGCTGGTGGTTCAGCCCTGCTACTGCTCCATCGGTGACCAGGAGAGGGGAGGGGATGGAGAGGGGATGGGGATGGAAAGGGGGCGAGGTGGGGGTTAGTGTGGCACTATAACGTGTCGCTCAGAAGGGCGTCTCTCTGCTGCTTTAGCCTCCACATCCACTCCACACTGCGGCCACTCTTCTGGGGGCGCCCCCACTCCACAGTACAGCCCTCTTCTGGGGTGCCCCCACTCCATACTATGGCCACTCTTCTGGGGTGCCCCCACTCCACACTATGGCCACTCTTCTGGGGGCGCCCCCCACTCGAACCTTTGAGCACACTGGAGGAGACCGGCCCTGGGCACAGGCTCCGAGGCCAGGATCTTTGCACTGTTCGGCATGTTCTAGTACACGTTACCCCTCCCACCCCCAACACACCCCACCCCACCCCACCTATCCACCCACTCACCTCAATCATCTGTCTCCCTACTCACTTCTGTGTGTACATCAGCGTGTGTGTGTGTGTGTGTCTTTGTGTCTCGCTCCCAACTCCGGAACTTCCTTGCATCACAAACTGTGTGAGAGAAGATTCCGGAACCTGTTGTTGACTCTGCCAGCTACAGCCTCTGTCTGTCTCCCCTGTAATCCTCCCCGTCCCTTGTCCCCTCGTCTCCCTCCCTCCGACCCCAACCCCAACCCCACCCCACCCACACCCACTCCTTCTCTCCAGTAGTGCACTCTCTGGCTTCCCCCACACGTCTCATAGGCACCTGACAATGACTTTTGTAGAACTGAAGTAGCTTCAAATCAATGCGCTGCACCAGGCCTTACTTTTAAAAGACAAAAAGATGAAAAAACTACATAAAAAACAAAAAGAACGAAAAAAATACAAACACACCGACATCATACCCTAAAGTAAGCTATATATATAAAACTTTAAAAAGTGACTCTACTAAAATATTTATTGTTTTATTTTTGTGTGTTTTTTGTTTGTTTTTGTTTTTTTTGTTTCTGTTTTTTATTTTTGCTATGTTGCTCTATGTTAACTCATATATACATATTATATTGTATAGTCTACATAAAGATTACTGACGCAATGGAAAAAGTACTCTGTATTTTGGCTAAGGTTTGAAAATCAATGCATTCACGTGTGTAAGATGTAAAATGTATGTATTTTAAAGCTTGTCATGTTTTCAATATTTTCCTTCAGCATTTTCTTGCATCTGACTTTTGCTCATTAGACTGAAGAATACTTCTGTGGACAGACTGCAGTAGACAGAAGAAAGATTACTGTTTGTATAAAAACAAAATGAAAAAGAAGAAAAAGAATGAAATGTTAAATGCTGTCGATGTTGAGGCTTTTGTATCAACAAGAACTATCAGAGGAGACATTTGAGGTGTGCAAATCAGTGAGAAGAAACATAAGATTGAACTCATTCAGTCCATAAATAGTACTATGCAGGTATTATTATTTTTTAAATCCGCGCCCTCCTGCCTCACGTGTAGATGTTAGCCGATGCCAAAAACTGCAGTGACCCACGGAGGTCTCTCCAGTTTGCCACATGAAAGTATTTTGTTAGCTGCTGCCACCCTGTGGTGTAGTGAAGTATTGCCACCATTTAAACCACAGACACTCTTGTCTTCAGCCATACTGAACTTCTGCTGTCCTCCTGCTAACTACTACAGTGTTTTAGCTGTTGCCCTTATACAATCCTTATAGAAGTAAGACAAATAGTAATGGCTAATATTTTAGCTCCTGGAAACCAGTGGTTTAAAACAATGTTAAGTTTAGACACATACCTAAAACCAGTTGCATTTTATTAGCCAATTATTTTGTGGTTAACAACCACCTCCCACAAGTATGTGTGTAAATACTTTGTTTCTCGCCAAAGATTCGTAATTTGCCTGTACTTCCATTTGGTTCTAGATCACGCCGTCCCTCTTTTTTGATATTGGGTCACACGCCATCTTAACGATTATACATGATCATTTTCTTGATATGAAATCACTTATTTGGGAGGGCAACAGACTTCAAAAGACCCCTTCCCGAGATGTATAGTATGTTTTAGCCGTACACTTCTACTCCAGTTATCCTTTTTGTTTTTGCTAAGCACTTACTTCTGGTAATAAGAAAGAAGAATATTATAAACAATCAGCAGCTTTTGTTATTTCACCATTCTGCAATGCGCCTACACTGTTTTAAAGAAAATGCACAAAAAGTATGTTTTCTAACTGTGAGCAGCAGTAGCTTGCTCAGGTCCGCTTAAAATTGGATGCTATCCGCATTGTAAACAACATTTCTTATTTATTCTGTTGTCCGACTCACCACCACTTCTGATTGACCACAGGGCTGAAAAAGAAGTTCATGATTGTTAAATTGTTATTTTTTTCTGATATAAAAAAAAACATACCGGGAGCTAGAAAAGAACCTTTAAGCATAAAATGTCGATTGCTGACATTGGCTTGTGTAATCTTGAAAGTGTTGTGTCCTGAGGCTTTATGGACAATAGCTCTTGAACATAATGGACAATAGGTCTTGTACTAGACTGTGTGAATGTGCTTTCTCTCGCTGTACATACCATGTGTTTTTATTTTCCTCATGTATGGCTTCTTTATTTTCGAAAACATATTAAAAAGCAATACAATAAGTTACATTAAAATATACTGTTGCTTGAAAAGATATCTGTTGTTTTGTCTCCTTGCAAAGCCTAATGCTCCTGTCCTGCCAGTCCATTTGGCTGCACTGACGTCACAAACAAGGTTTTAATCCACATGTATGCTGCTATATTAAGTGCAGATATTATCAATTTTGCACATCTTCGGAAAACACACACACTGAAATGTTGGAGAACCAAGGTACCAACACTAACAATAATAACAGCTACTACAAAACAGAGATATTTCAGACAGAGTAAGTGGTTAATGCCAATAAGACCTCCACCCATCCAGACATTGGATTTGTTTTATATTTACAAAGGGCCTGAGACAGCTTTTTTTGCAAACCCAGTCATAATCAAGCATCTGTTTAGAAGAGGGTCAGTAACTGATAAAAGAATTAGATAGATAGATAGATAGATAGATAGATAGATAGATAGATAGATAGATAGATAGATAGATAGATAGATAGATAGATAGATAGATAGATAGGTACGTACGTACATACATACATACATACATACATACACAGATAGACAGACAGACAGACACTTCATTAACACACAATGTCAAATATTGCCACAGAATAATATGGTAGCAGTTCTTTACTAGTTTAGTCACATGGTTATTTATTTAATGTTGTTGAATGGACAAAAATGAGACTTTTGCCTTGACCACAGGGAGGTGAGCTATAAATAGCCAGCAAGGCATCTAGTCACTAATTGAGAATCCAGGCTGGTTTGTGAGAGCGTCTCAGCATCTTGGGCCTAATTTGTTGGCTGCAATGAACTATGAACTCATGGCAGCGTGATGCTGGGCATTATGTGCTAATGGATGGATTAATCCCACATGCTCATACAAACAGACTTTTTTTTTTTCCTCTGCTGAATCATGTGCTGGATGTTTTACGCAGAGCCGCTATCCAACTGACTCTGGGCTAGAAGTCATTTTTCCATTTAGAATAGAAGGCAAACTCATTCTGGTTTTCAGCAGTGTATCCACGGTAATGGAAATCCAGGAAAATTCACGGCATTTTAAAATCCTATGCCGGGACAAATCATGACTTTCAAGTAAATTCATTGAAAGTTTTGGCACAGTCAACAAATTCATTTTTGTAGTAAGTGTAATGAAATTAATTACACTGATGTAGTTTCCTTGGATACTGGTTCGTTGTGCATTATTCAATTTCCACTTGAACTAACATAGCCCGGCAGATAATGAATGGAAAAGATTGTTGTTAAATTTTCATTCAGTGGTTAGGTCCTTCAAAAGTCATGGAAAAGGTTTGAAATGGTGTCAGTGAAAATGAGAACCCTGTTAAGTTATGTATGACAGCCGTTTTTTTTCATTCTTTTTAAGTCTTGGTATTGCGTTTTATGTAGATTTTTTAGATACTTTGTGAATAGGGGTGAATTTAGTCAAGGTTTTGTAGATTTAATTCTGATTTATTTCTTTGTTTTTGTTTGTAGATATGCCTTAATCTTGGAAGATGTGAAACACTTTGGGCCTCACTTGATCCTCCAGCTTGCAAAGAGACACCTGATCCAGTGATCACATTCCCAGAGACACCACCTGCGTGCTGGAGGCCAGGTGTGCCTTGCCAGGGTCACAGCACGGCTCCATACGCACGTCGCAAAGTGCCTGCACTTACATATAATGGCCACTTGGTGTCACTGTTCATCCTCCATGGACATTTCCAGGACCAGTTAGAAAAAAGAAGTGAGCTAAAAAAAAGTGTGTGTGTGTGCGTGTGTGTGTGTCTGTCTGTCTGTGTGTAGTGTAGTGTGTGTGTGTGTGTGTGTAGTGTGTGTATGTGTGTGTGTGTGTGTGTGTGAGTAAGTATATATGTGTGTGTATGGGGGCGACTGTGAATAAGCATAAAGTGTAATCTACAGTTTATAGTGCAGTGCTGCTTCATTGATGGCAGTCGCGAGGTAGATAAGGCTTCAGAGGAATTTCACTTCCCCCTCCCTCTATTGATGTTAGTCCCCCTCCACCCGCGCTACTGAAGGCCCAGATGCCTAACTCAAAGCACCGTCTGCCCCAACACCCAAACAATGGAGTCAGCACAGACTCACAGTTTATGTACTCCTTGAAGGTCACAGCAAAACATCTTCAAATTGACGTTATGGCTGATGGAAAAATACATCAACATCTCTGACTCTGTGTGTGTGTGTGTGTGTAACTGTGTGTGTGTGCGTGTGTGTGTTTGCATACTGTATGTGTGTGTGTGTGTGTCTCTCTCTCTCTCACTCTCTCTGTGTATGTGTGTGTGTGTGTTTCTCTCTCTCTCTCTTTATGTGTGTGTCTGTGTGTGTGTGTGTGTCTCTCTCTTTCTGTGTGTGTGTGTGTGTGTTTGCATGTGTTTGCGTGTGTGTGTGTTTGCACGGGTGTGTGTGTGCGTGTGTGTGCCATCTCCCTCCTTTTTGTGCAGGAAACACCCCGGAGAGCCTGGAAAACACCCGTGGGCTCTCAGCAGGGGGTCTAAATGACGAGATGGGCAGCATTAGGCCGTCTATTTCAGGTCAAGGAGGGGGATAACCCTCTAATCCTGCCGGGCTTTGTGCTGTGCCAAAGAGGAAAATCTGAAAATCAATATTTCGTCTGGTTCCTCGACAGGGTAATCTTCGCGGGGAACAGGTGTGCGGTGCCGGGCAAAAGCCTCTTGTCCTCACATCACACGTCAAGTCATGGAAGGTTTTGCGAGGGAGACACCCTCGCATGCTGAGGACAAGGGCAGACTTACGCGCAAATGGCGCCATTATCAAATTAGCCATGCTGTGCCTTCGCATCGCTGGATTTACGGCAAGGCTAATGAAAAAGCCAGCTCTGCCAGGTCTCTATAGCTCATGACATGACATAGCGAGATGGGAAACAAATGTTGTGTGTGTAGTGAGGGTGTGTCTAAGCGTGTATGTCTTGCTTTGGATACGGGTGTGTTGTTGTTGTGTTGTATATATCCTGTGTATTTGTGTATTGTATATATACGCGTAAGTTTATGCTTAATGTCTGTGTGTGTGTGTGTGTGTGTGTGTGTGTGTGTGTGCAGGCATCATGTGTGTGTGAGTGTGTGCATGTGTGTGTTTGTTTGCACAGGCACTGTGCATGTGCAGATACTGTGTATGTGTGTGTCAGTGTGCGTGTGTGTGTATGTGTGTGTGTGTGCGTACGTATGTGTGCAGGCATTATGTGTGTGTGTGTGTGTGCGTGTGTGTACGTATGTGTGCACAGGCATTGTGTGTGCAGATACTGTGTGTGCAGATACTGTGTGTGTGTGTGTGTGTGTGTGTGCAGTTATTATGCGTGTGTGCGTGTGTGTGTGTGTGTGTGCAGATACTGTGTGTGTGTGTGTGTGTGTGTGTGTGTGTGTGTGTGTGTGTGTGTGTGTGTGTGTGTGCAGTTATTATGTGTGTGTGCGTGTGTGTGGGTGTGTGTGCGCAGGCACTGTGCACAGACATTGTGTATGTGCAGATACTGTGTGTGTGTGTGTGTGGGTGTGTGCATGCACACAGGCATTTTGTGTGTGTGTTTGTGTCTATGTGTGTTTGTGTGTGTGTGTGTGTGTGTGTGTGTTTGCATATGTGTGTGTGTGTGTGTGTGTGTGTGTGTGTGAGTGTGTGGCAGCGGCACACATGAAAGCAGCGACATGTAAACAGCGTGTTTGTATTGGTAAGGCAGGTGTCACTCTCATGGTCACCGCTGTCCGTTTCTGGGGCTGGCAAATCTGACTCAAAGGCAGCTCCCAACTTTCCACCCCAGAGCTGGATGAGCTGGATCTCGGTCCAGGCAGCACAGGCCCAGTGCTCCCCAACTAAAAATACATGCTCCAGGATGTTATTGCAACGTTTCACATGCGTGCCTTGCCTGCATTTTTTTCAGCGTTGGGATACACTTTTTATCCCTCTCTTCCTTCCATAAATAAGGGAGGCAAAATTCTTCAGTAACACAACATTGTAATAATGTTAGCCTCGGACAAGATCCCCGAAACTGATGCAAGTTCTCAGTACAGACTGGACAGCGATTTTTTATGGTGGTGAGTGTGTGTGTGTGTGCACGTGTGTGTGTCTGTATGTGTGTGTGTGTGTGTTTGTGTGTGTGTGTCACTATGTGTGTGTGTGTGCATGTGTGCGTGTCTCTATGTGTGTGTGTATGTGTGTGTGTGCGTGTCTCTATGTGTGTGTGTGTGCATGTGTGTCTCTATGTGTGTATGTGTGTGTGTGTGTGTGTGTGTACATGTGCCAAGAAATGTGTCAAAGGATTAGCCTTTGGCCATTTTACAGCTCCTCACAGCGTTTGCCAGTGCTTTGGAGAACGGGGATAATACTCGCCTGAAGACTTTCCTGGGATTCAAGACGGAAAAAAATCGCTCTGAGCACAACAGTGAGCTCATCGCTAACTGGGCCTGTTCAAGGTATCAGCACTCAACCCCTCCCCCCACCCCCAAACACACACACACACACACATCCCACACACACACACACACCAACCCCCCCATCCACCCTGCCGGACAATCTCCCAGGTGACCTTATTAACACCCCCCCTGCGAGAGCACACAGACTTCCACCCACAGGCCTCTCGTTTCGCACAGCCTCCTCTGTCCACCCCCCCCCACCAAACCCTACCCCCTCCACCCCATCACCCCAACCCCACCCCTACCTTTCCCAAACCTAACCCCCTCCCCGCCCCCCCCTTAAAAAAAACCCTCCTTCCTCAGCAGGCAGGTCAAGTACGCGGCCGTATATATAGCCGGAGAAGGGCCAGGTCAACGTCAGGGCCAAGCAGGGCCCTCGGGGGATTGAGTGTGGGACCTGGGCAGGGATCGGGTGTCTTCTCCTTTTGCAAGGAGGAAAGGAGAGGAGGGGAGGGGGAAGGGGCGAGGGGCGAGGGGGAGGAAGGAGGGGAGGGGAGGGGGAAGGGGCGAGGGGCCGAGGGGGAGGTA
>CM050213.1:7510000-7590000 GCA_027475355.1 Coilia nasus
TTTGTGTGAGTGTGTGTGTGTGTGTGTTGGTGCGTGCATGCTTGTGTGTGCGTGTGTGTTTGTGTGTGTGTGGTGTGTGCCTGTGTGTGTATGTTTAATGTTTATTTTGCAGCTGAGGCAATGTGGTTTTGAAGAAAAGGAGGAGATGGGCCAGATGCATTGTGTTCTAGTGTATGGGGTGGGTGTGCATATATGTGCATGAACATGTATTTGCGTGACTCCATCTTCATGTCTATGTGCGCCTTAAGCTAATCTTCCTTTTTGACATTTCCAACAGGCAGATTTTAAAGTTACCTGGTCCTAGTTACGAGGATTAACCTAATATTGTTACCTAACACCAGAGGCAGGATCTGAAAATACTTCAGAGTATCCTAGTGCTGACATCTGTGGTGGTTTATTCCTGAGCAAACAGTTTGGAGAGAGAGAGAGAAAAATGTGTGTGAGAGAGAGAGAGGGAGAGAGTAATAGTAAGAGAGAGACAGAGAGAGGAAGAGAGGAGAAAGACAGAAAGAGAGTGACAGACAGACAGAAAAAAAAAAGAGAGAGAGAGAGAGAGAAAGCATGTTTCCTTCTTGTATGGCATCTCTCTAATGATACACTGCTTTTTGCTGTATTAGCAGATGACACTGGAGCTTGTTTGTTTACTCTGGCTCTGCCGCCATGTTTGCAAGACCAATGGCTGACCACACTGCAATAGAATACCCTCCAAGCAGAACCACCACAAGCAAAAACATAATTATGTCCGTTTTTCTTTCAACTGAATCTGATCCCATGACCTTTCTCGAATTTCGAGTGGAATCTCTCCTTGCACAAGACAACTGCCAACCGCCTCCTGCCAATTATCGACTTGTCAACTCAGGCAGTGAAGTCAGGGGGTATGTCTTTATGGATGCTTATAAAATGGCCCAGTCTTTCAATCTGTCTCTCAACAAAACAAACCCAAGACACACAGCTTCCCATTTTCCCCCTCTTATTTCAAGAACATCGGCTGACGCTATCAACAAAAGGACTTCCGAATTGGAAGCAGTTTTGCCTCAGCTTCAGAGTAAACACTCACAGGCCACAATGTTTTGGAGCTGTTGCGAAGTTGTTTGGATCGATCGTAGCTCTTGATGAGCATGAATATGAGAATATTCTGAGAATATTCTAGAAGTTCTAAAGCTAAAGCTCTGTGACGTATGTTATTGCAGAAATGGAACACATAAATATTTCCCCCAAAAGAAAATCCATTAATAATATTATGTCAATGGAAATGTTATTGAGTGGAATTCTGCAACAATGTACACCAACGCATATAAATAGCCTACCCCACTGGGCAGAATATAAATATGGGTTTAGTGGTTGGCATCTGATTATTTTATAAGATCTCTGCGTGCATTCCACGTCACCAAAGGGTATGTCTTTCCATTCTCTCATTGTGGGCCCACGGTTTATTTTCCTCCAAACACAGCTTATACCTGTGAAGCGTAGGCGTGATGGCCCTGCGCGGAAAGTGATAGGCCCGCGCCCCCAGTGAACAACAAAGCCATTGTGTGGGATGCCAGTGGAAGACTTGCTGCTCAGATCTCCGCTGAAAAGGGTACGTTCTGCTTTGTGGAAAAAACAAGACATGAAAGTTTGAGTTCGGTGTTTGACATTTGGTGCACTTTGGTCCACTGGACAGAAAGAACTGAATACTAATAATAACGGTTACCTACACTAGCAGGCAAACCACTTCAAAAAGATGTACCGTGTTGATTTGGAAATCTGATTGGCTTGTTCTGCTGCTTGAATACACTACTTAAAAGGACAGAGAGGTTGAGGGTATCCACACGGTATACTAAATTTACATGAGGATAAAGATATTTTGTGTCCTGTGTCCCCTTTCATTTTAGTTAAAAGTCAAGCAGAAGGTCTTCCATGCTTTACAGACATCCTTTATTAAAAGTAATGCACAACTCGTTCCATGTCCTATCTTGTGTTAATTAAAGATAGATTTTCGATCAACCCATTTATTTCTAGAAAGGTATAAATAAGGGATACTTCAATGATAATCTTAAATAAACTGCATCCAGAGTTTCAACTATTTGCTCTAACACAAAGTCAATATTTAACACATTATCTTTGGCTGTCATTGTTAACTTGTTAATCGATATTGTTAACCTGTGTACCTGCAATTTAAATAGAGATGTGCAGAGTACACATACATACAAATAACATCTGACCTGTAAAAACCTTGAAGACTTTTAGCACTCTAACCAACAGCAAGGACAGGAGAACAAATCCAAACTGCTCTCCTCCAAGATTGGAAAGGGTGAAAAGGAAGTCGTCACATCTGATTCGCATCTAATTTGGAGCTGGCAGGAACACTCCTGATGGATCAGCACTTGACTTGTTTCTCCAGACTGATCCCCCCCCATAATCCCTGCACATGGTTATACCGTTTAGTGTGAAGCTTGTTTGTTGTCATGATCTTTGTACAGCACATCACGCCAACATTCACATATTCTGTTGCACTGACTCTGCAATGTTGGGTCTCGGTGGACTGACACCACAGTGGCCAACCTTTAAATGCTTACATACACAACCATTACGATGTCTGCAGCAATTTGTAATCCCCATGGCCTTGGAGACTCCTGCTTCGTTGGCTTGGCATGTGGTGAGCGGGCCATGGGCCATGGTCCATACGCTGCATCAATCATCCCTGCCAAAGCTGTTTGAGATTGTTTTTCAGTGTGTGTATGTGTGTGTGTGTGTGTGTCACAGGCCTCGTTTCCCCCATCAAACAACTGATACATTGTACTTACGCATGTCCAGGAGTGTGGAGTGTGATCATTTATTTGACGTTTCCGAACTGCTGCTCCATTTATTACTGTTTAATAATAGGGTTCGGGAGAAAGGGGAAGAAGCTTTATGGAAAGCTTTAAAAGTATATGATAGATAAATCAGGGTGTCAACGCTGCACTTTTTAAGCGTGGCTTATGCTGTCAGATCTAGCATCCGTGGCAGTCCAAGTGTCACAGCATCACCATGACTGTACTGGTCATGTACAGTCCCCGTGTTGTGGCATGGTGTCATGTCATGCGGGCCATTAAATAATGTGTGCCTTTGTGATGAGTGATGCCAGCAGACAACCGGTGCTTATAATCTCAGACAGACATTTGCCATTTTGTCATGTCCTTTCTTTGCACGCACCAATTCTACAAAGCCCTACAAAGCCAAAAGGCAGTAACTACACCTTTTGTCGAACTGAGTTTAGACTGGAAATTGACTTCATAACACCTCCTTTGTCTTGTTACTAAATCTCTTGCTTTTTGCTATTATGAAAACAGATAAAAGCATCACTATTATTAGGCTATATGTACAACATCGACTGGGCAGTAGGACAACTTTAAAGGCATTTTTTCAGTTTCTATGTTCACATAGTTACTGCACTTTGCCTTTGTAGGGCAGAACTGTGGTTTTCTATGACAAGTTTACTGTTTGATGAAAGTGGATATTAAAAGACATGGCACTGCATGACAAGCGCTATGTTGTGTTAATGGCACCATTAATGACACTGTAATTAAAATGTCACAGGAGGCGTATTAACTTACACATTAAATTCACATCTGACGCTAGTGCTGAGATTCTGAACACTCTCTCTGTTGCTAGGCAGAGAGTGAGAAAAAAAAAACTCAATTAATCTGCCGTCTGTTCTCTGATGTTCTGAAGTGGTAGCTAGATAGAGTTACGGCTTTGAACAGATAAGACAGATGTTTGACAGCCATTACATAATTACGCGGAATGCTCAAGTGTCTTTCAGAAATAATCCTTCTTGAACTTTTTTTTTTTCACTCCAAAGGGCAGGACAGATGCATAGTGTTTTTTTTTCTACCAGAGCGATAGATAGATAGATAGGCTTGCAGCTGGTCTGTCAGGTCCTCTGTTCCTCTCACACTGGCTTTCTCACCTCATCCAGAACGCCTGTTATGTGGACAGAGCCCTGAGTGACACGAAGGGAGTTGTTGTGTCGTGTTTGTTTTCATTGCCGGCGTCATAAAATAAAAGGCCCTGAAAAATTTGCCCTGACGTGGTGGTGGTTTGCACTGGGGCCGCCTCCCTCTCTGCCTGCCTGCTTTCCTGAGCACTCAAACGGGCAGGTTGCCTGGGTTGCCTGGGTCGCTGGATCCGATTCACGCAAAGGGCCTCCTGCCTGACCGACTGCCAGCGCGGGGCCACGACAGCTGATACAGTTTAGCGTCCCTCCCCATTCCCATCACGGACCCGGCGGGCCCGAGGCACGCCACTGGACCCAGCCTGATTTTTCTGTGCTGCCCTTGCGACCTCGCTAAGGAAGCCCGTGATGCTCTGTGGAACACGCCCAACTCACAATTTACAGCTTTCGTTTTTCTCCTCTCATGCCATACTTCTGTCTCTCCCTCTCTCTCTCTTTTCTTCCCTCTCCTCATACTTGTGTGTTCTCATTTGTTTTCTACTCCTCTGTTTCTCTCTCTCTCTCTCTTTCTCATCTTCCCTGTCATCATACCTGTGTATTCTCATTTGTTCTGTACTCCTTCCTTTCTTTCTCTCTCTTTGTCTCTGTTTCTCTCTCTCTCTCTCTCACTGCTTGCCTTCCCTCTCTCATACCTGTGTGTTCTCATTTGTCCTGTACTTCTCTCTTTCTCTCCCTCTCTCTTTCTTCGTCCGTCTCCCCTTGTCAGTTCTCAGTGGGTTGCAGTCAGTCTGAACCCATTACCATTTGGTTTCGGTTTCCCCCCGTCGTGCCACTGTGCCACACCTATTGCACGTTTCCCCCAATGAAAGCGGTATGGCGGCTCGCTATAAAAAGAGGTCCTGTTTGCTCCCGTCTAGCCCTGTAAACTTGGCCCTGTCCCGTTGGACGTTCTTTTCTTTTCTCCTCTCTTCTCCTCTCCTCTCCTCCCTCTGTGTCTTTTCATCATGCTCTTCTCCCTCTCTCTGCACGCCATCCTGAGTAGTGTTTCAGCTGCGGTGCTGTGCACTTTGGCCTCTAGCGCCGGCCTTGGACCGCCACGAATAGAGGGAGCGTGTGTGCGTCCGCCCTCCCCTGTGTGCGGATTTCACCGGGAGAGAAGGCGCTCCCTGTCCACACACCCAGCTCTGTCACTCCTGGTTAGCCGGGATCAAAGGTGTCAATTCAGAGGTTCAGAGGTTCAGAAAGTAAAAACCCTGCCATGTTTTCCTTCTAACACAGGTGACTTCACTGACTGTTTTGAGTGCTCATTATGTTCAGCTGATTCAGAGCTGGTTGGATCAAATTTGTGGCAGTGTTTTTACTTTCTGAACCTGGGATTGACTAGCCTGGTAAACCAGCCCCTCGTACTTCATTACATTTTGTACAGAGGTTCTGGAGCGGAGGCCATGAGAAACGATTTCTTCCTGGAGGTGTGGACTCTGCTGAAGTTTAAAACTAGTGTCTCTGCCTGTACCCAATCACGAACGTCTGGTCGTCATGTTTGCAATTAGCCTACCTCCGCACTACAATTCAAATGTAGCACACAAAGTCAACATCATGGCTCACGAACACACCCTCTGTTTGCAGTATGAGGGGCGGGTTTACCAGGCTATCTGCCCTTTCCTGTGTGCGGATTTCACCGGGAGAGCAGGTACTCCCTGTCCACACACCCAGTTTCGTCACTCCTGGTTAGCCGGGATCAGAGGTGTCAATCCCGGGTTCAGAAAGTGAAAACCGTGCCATGTTTTTCTTCCAACAAAGGCAACTTCACTGAGTTGCTGATCTGCCTGTCTTGAGTGCTCATTATGTTCAGCTGATTCAGAGCTGGTTGGATCAAATTTGTGGCAGGGTTTTTACTTTCTGAACCTGGGATGGACACCTCTGGCCGGGATACAGTTTTGGGTTTCACTCTTCTGGTCTACTCTTCGGTCAATGTGTAAAAAAAATAGTCACCTCTCTCTGACCAAATCAATCCGACACCCCACCACCCTACTGTAATAATCTTTACTTGTACAGTACATTAGCACTCGGGTGGATGTACAAAGGATGTAGCTGAAAGTGCTTCAACAGCTTGGCAAAGGAACACAGCACAGAGATACACATGACAAGCTTTGTCATAGTCCAGTAGCGGCAAACAAATCCACCAAGGCGCTGTGGAGAGCTCTACTAATGTTGCCTGGGGTTCCCAGGGGAGCTCAACTGCTGGGCTGGTAGGAAAGTCTCTCAGGGAGTCCCTCTGTTGGGGTTGGTAGGGGGAAGGTCTCTAAGTGCCTGAAAGTCTTTGAGCAGGGAAGTTAAGTGTAGGTGAGGTGGAACAGGTAAGACTACCATCTTTTTACTTAAGATAAAAGTGTTTCAGCATCCTGCAGGGTCAAGAAGTTGCGAAGTTTTACAATGCTTCTTAGATGGAAATATGCTATTTTAGTTACTTTACTGATGGAAGGTGTGAAGCTTAAGTCAGAGTCAAGAATCACACCTAGGCTTGTTACCTCTCCTCTGACATGTTGGCTTAGGTTTCCCAGACTGGAGTAGTTCGCCTCTCGTTTATCTTTGGGGCCAATAAGTAATAGCTCAGTTTTGTCTTTATTTAGTTTTAGAAAGTTATTACTCATCCATTGCGTGATAGCTGACAAGTCAAGTCAAGTCAAGTCAAGTTTATTTGTATAGCGCATTTCATACACAACGGCAATCCAATGTGCTTCACAAAAATAAAAGCAAAGGACAATATATAAAGGCATAACAGATAAAGTAGTTGTAGAAGCATAAAAGCTAAAACAAGTGTAAAAGCATACCAGTAAAATCAATATGTGGTAGAAGCATAAAAGGTAAAACAAGTGTAAAAGCATACAAGTAAATATGTAGTAGGAGAAGTCACCCCACTGGGACTTGAACCCAGGTCTCCAGGGTGGTAAACAGTGGCTCTGACCACAACGCCAACATACACTCAAGTGTCCCTCACGCATCTCCCACCATACTTCTCACACAGTGGGTGGACATCCGATGACCTCATAGCAAGCCATCCAATTCTGACACCAGTTGTAGCGAAGAGGAGGAGAAGTCACCCCACCGGGCACCCCACCGGGACTCGAACCCGGGTCTCTGGGTTACTAAGCGGGGGCCCTGGCCGCAACGCCAAAGAGCCAGGCTCGTTGGGGTGGCAGTCAGAGCACACCCACAACTCTAGTGATGCTCACTCCATCACATTGCCTTCCCCTTTGGAAAGCGCAGCCATGCGCTTCACACACTCAGGTGTTCCTCACGCATCTCACAGGTAGATAAAACAAATAAAAGCATAAGAAACACACAAAATAAAAATAAAATTAGTAGGAATCATTAACAGAAAGCATCTGAAAACAGTTTGGTCTTAAGTCTAGATTTGAAACTGCTAACAGTAGGAGCATTTTTAATGTCTTCTGGAAGTTGGTTCCAGAGCCTTACAGCGTAGCAGCTGAAAGCTGCTTCCCCACATTTTGTTCTAACAACAGGTTCTACCAACACATTTTTCTGAAGTGATCTCAGAGACCTAGTTGGTGCGTATAACTGAAACATATCAAATAGGTAATTGGGTCCCATCCCATTTAATGATTTAAACACAAGCAAGACGTTAATGAATGTAGGGCAGTGGTTTTGTTTGGCTCGACTGCAATATAAAGTTGTGTGTTGTCAGCATAGCTATGGAAGTCTCTGTTATGTTTTTGTGCAGTGGTAGCAGATGTAATAAAAAATGGAATGGATCAAGACAACTACCTGGGACGACTCTAAATGGCATGTCATGTTCTTTGGATACATGGTCCCCAATACTGACATTATATTGTCTTCCAGTAATATATGACTCAAACCATGTACATGACCTGACAGACCTACCCAGGTTTTGAGATGATTTAGTAGTATTGTCGAAGGTGTCAGTGCTACCACATTACCCACTACTCCCCCATATACAAACAACAATAGCTTCAGCGACAATAACTCTCTCCGAATGTAAACTCAAAGGAGACTCTGATTAAGATGAAACGTGGCTAAGCTCACCAGTCACTGTCTGTTTGGGTAGCAACGTCCTGCACCCTGTAATTACCCCACCCCTACTGGAGATGGGACAGCCCCATTATCTCTCACCTACAGTAGGGCGTGGTGCTCTGCAACAATTAATCTAATTTTGGAAGCCCCTTCATCTCTGTGGCTTCCCTGAGGCAAAGGTAATTTAGCACTAAATCTAACACCCTCTCAACAACACCACTCCCACCCTCCTCACCCCTTGTATTTAGTATGCAAGGTTTGCCCCGATAGACGCATTCCACTTGTGAATGGAAATGGAATTTGCCCTGTGAAGCATGTTCCCTGCGTAACCTTTCCACCTCACGAACACAGCTGAAGTGTACGTCGAGTGTGAAGTTCAGGGCAAGTTTAATCAGGGAGGCAGCTCCGAGATATTTAATTAAAACAGCGCCGCAACGACGTCTGGTTTTCATTTATTTGTATATGAACTCACAACCATGTCATGTAATCATGTCAGGGTAAGCACTTCTGCTGATGCATTTCCTTTTGCACAGCAAGTCATTTGCAAAGGCATGAAATCCAGTGATAAAGGTAGGCCGAGCGCAAATTAACTATGACTAAAGTCGTTAGTGCTGAGGGGCCGAGGCTGGTTTCTATCTCCGACCTGGCCAGATGGAGGAACCTGTCATTGAAACAGACATCACCCCTGGGCATTCTCCTCCGGTTTAGCTGACTGAAGAGGCACACAAGATGTGAATGCCATCAGCAGTGCAATCCCATTTAAATCATTTGGAGGGGTTTCGTGCGTTCAGCAGAGCCATCCTATACGTGTGTGTGTGGGTGTGTGTGTGTGCAGGTGTGTGTTGTGTGTGTGTGCGTGTGCGTGCGCGGGGGCGTGCACATGTGTGGGTGTGTGTGTGTGTGTGTGGGTGTGTGTAAGAGAGAGACAATTCACATGGGGCGTAACCTTACATCAGTCTTTTTCTGCCCTGGGACTAAGTGGATGCCTGTACCTGCCGTGATACCACACACCTCTGCCTCTTTTTTAACCCCCCCCCCCCCCCCCCCTCTCTCCCTCTCTCTCTTTCTCTCCCTCTCTTTCAGCACAGCTTAAGCTAGTAAACAGAGCTGAGTTTCGTCTTAAACTGCGAGTTGCCAGTTGTGTCCCTTAAATTTTTCGCTTGACTTGTCAGAGGATTGAGAAGCTCAGAAGGTGCTTATTTGCACTAATTAGTCTTCATCAGGAGTGCCTTCTCATCTGCCCGCCAGCGAGGCTCACGCTCAGCCTGTCCGGGCGGATTTGCCTGACAGATGGTAAAATCTTCTCCAGCTCCCAAGATATTAACTCATTTTAGCTGAGTATCCCCCTTATAAAGGTGGAACGGCTAATCACCCCCCCCCCCACACACACACACCCTCCAACCCGACCCCCCCTCCACACACACCCACCATCGCCTCCATCTGAAGGGCTGCCGTGATTGAGTTAATCCTCACTGGAAGCCAGCATGCCCGGCGTGTCCGTGTCTACTGTACTGTAAGGGAGGCCTCCTCCAGATCTGAGCTGCGGGGTTGCATTGCATGCGCCCTTAACCTGAGATCTTTAAGCCGCGCAATCCAACTTTTGCTTTGGTTAATGTTAAACTGCACTGTATGATTGATTACCAAAGACTCCCATCGGCGACGTGTTCTGCGCAACAGTTGGCGGGTAAAAAAGCGTTTGCTTTTCTAAGCATTATAACTGTCTATTTGTTAATCTCTGACAGTGTATCGTCTCAGAATTCTGCAGTTTGAACTTTAAACAGCCGTTACCTTTGAACTTTTAAACAACTCCGATAATTGTCAAAGACTGTAGGCAATCCTATCTTATCCCTGCATGTGGCAGTGTGCATGCCTATATGCACATACTGTATATAGTATGCATGCGTGTTTGTTAGTGTGTGTGTATGTGTGCATGCATGTGTCTGTGTGTGCATGTGTGTGTGTGTGTGCATTAAAGTGTGTGTGCATGCGTGCACACGTGTGTGTGTGCGTGTGTATGTGTTAAAGAGTGTGTGTGTGTGTGTGCATGCGTGCGTGCGTGTGTGTGTGTGTGTGTGTGTGCGTGTGTTTTAAAGTGTGTGTAGTGTGTATATGGGCCCATGGGGATCAGACAGATAACTGCAGTGCCTTACTGAAGCACGGCATTGTAGGGGTGGGTGGGGTGGGGAGCAGAAGGCAGACACTGCATGAGCATGACTTACTCCAGGACGCTTCCCAGTTAATCTCTCAACTGACACGTCCTGTCATCCTTGAGCTGACATTGTCCCGGCTTCTCCTCACACACTCCTTTACCTACTGCCCAAAGACAGGCTTAGAGCACAATTAGACACTGCTTTCACTGACAACAGCCTATTTCAAAATGATCACCAGCTATTAACAGACATTATGGAGGCATTAGTGTTATCGGTGCACGGAATTACTCTGCACAGTAGAGTGTGGCAATATAGTTTATCAGTAATCAGACCGTAACATCTTAAACCTTCAATTGCTACAGACCAAAACAGCACAAGCATAGGTCTATGCAGAGGTCCTTATGTAATTCAGGATTCATAAAAAAAATGTCTGTAAGAAAAACAAAATATATGCCTTACATATTAACAATGTTATGTGCTCCAGAATACTTGCATATTATTGCAATTACTGGTTTATTAGGGTTTTTACAGTTTTTGCCCATTGCTTAAACACATTTTGTTCAACTTGGCTCGCTGTGCCAAATCTCTACACTAAAGCACATAAGACACAACACTTGGAAATAAACCATTCACATCTACGTCAAATTGAAACTCTGCAATCAAAACCTAACAATCCTTTGTCAAAATGTCACTCTGATGACAAAATTGCACACACTTGCATCTTATGAAAACACTGTCACATCAGCAGCAACACACTAGTCTACTTTATATAAAACACTGTTTTTTGTATTTTGAATAGATGTGTTTTGCCAATGATACATCGGTATTTCATTTTTGAACGAAGTGTCTTATGTATGAAATAGTGTGTAGTGTGCAGGAGCAAGTGTGTTGCAAAAAGGAGCAAGTGTGTTGCAGAATTGCAACTAAAGTGTAAAGCAGCGTTTGTGTTTAAGGTATGTTTACACTGTGTTTAAGGCATGGTAATACAACTTCAAGTTATGTTACTTTGGTTTAAGCATATGTCTATTGCGTTCAAGCAGTGGGAAAAAACTGTAAAGGTTCAAGGTTCAAGGTTCTTTTTATTGTCAACTTCCCTACAGTATACAGTATGTGCAGGACATGCAGAAAAATCCAAATGTTGTTTCTCTTCTCTCTGACAGCATCAGGTATTACATAAACCTGCACACTAACTTAGACATAATTACTCACTGTAGTAAACAGTTAATACTGTGTGAAATTACAGTGGAATGGTGGAACAGGGAATGCAGAAGGAGAAAGATGTAAATCGTACGTAATCGTACAGTTTGAAACACCGGTCTGCTGACCATTAACGTGACTAGTGGGCTAGCAGCCATCTCACCCCTGCTAGAGGGGTAAGCACTCATGTAGGCTACTAAAAGGAAAGGACACATAGGTGGTAAAATGTGCTGCATGTCCTGCCCAATGGTGCTAAAAAAAAGTTGTGTTTCTAAAAATATTGCGGCCAATACACTTCACTTCCCAAAGACGCGGGTGCTCAAAAACTTGACCGCAATTGCACAAAATTACACTATTTTCTCTTTTTCTTCATAATTTCCAGTGAAGTTTGTAATTCATCAGCGAGTTTGTGTCAGCATCAAGCAGGGCAGGGAGGAAAAGGGTAACGCCTCAGGCTATTTTAAGACCACGGTATTCCAGGTAGACATCCAAAATTTGCTTACTGTACTGTGCCAAACATTTACCAAAAGTCCCCATGCTGGACACCTGAGACCGTGTCATGCCAGCCTTTGAATGGGGGTCACACAGAAATAAGTCCAAACACCAACACAACCTGCGCGATCGAATTGCGCATGCCAAGATAAAAGGCCTGGACAATGTGAATGTAAATACCATGAATCACTTGTGTTGTGTGGTTTGTGTGTTTCTTAGCACTAGAAACACTATTCTTTGCAATTAAAAACACTGGACATTCTGTCCTCTCTCTCTCCCTCTTTCTCTCTCTCCCTCTCCATCTATCTCTCTCTCTCTCTCTTGCTCTCTCTCTCTCTTGCTCTCTCTCTGTCTTTCTATCCCTTTCTGTCTTTCTCTCTCTCTTTCTATCCCTCTCTCTCTTGCTCTCGCTCTCTCGCTCTTTCTCTCTCTCTCTTGCGGTTTCCATCACGTCCTGCTTTATGTTCCCATAGCAGTGGCCTCCCTGAGATGGTCATGTGGCTTGCAGTGGACACACAGAAGAAGGGAAAGCGCCCTGACACCAGGTGGCAAAACTGCTGTTGGTGTTGAAATCCCCAGACAAGATGATGGATGACTGTGACGATAGCCTTCTAATTAGAGAAAATGA
This sequence comes from Coilia nasus, assembly GCA_027475355.1. Classification (NCBI taxonomy): domain Eukaryota; kingdom Metazoa; phylum Chordata; class Actinopteri; order Clupeiformes; family Engraulidae; genus Coilia; species Coilia nasus. The sequence continues at coordinate 7,522,437 of CM050213.1, forward strand.
GTACGACGGAGTATAACTAGTTTTTTTTTTTTCTTGGACTTGTGCAACTTCATAACACCAAAATACGTTTTGAATGCATTACAAAGTGCCGGTAACCTGTTTTTCATATTCATGCTGACCCATGGTTTGCTCTTTACACATTTGAACTATGCAGCAGACGTGTTTTTGTGGTTCACTGAGAAAATAACTGTTAACGCAGTCTGACCAAAAATTGTCTGCAAACCAGTGTCGGCTGTTAGCAGGGTGCTAACAATATTTCTGTTTGAAACCAAATGAAAAAACTGTTTTTCATTTTTTTCATGTTTGTACATTTACACGCACATGTACATGATGTATGTACAATGCCGCAGCCCCGTACAGTTTTCATCCCACTTTTCACTGCGGGGCCGTAAGAGCTCAGGGCCAGTCAGTGCCAGCATTCCACACGAACAACTGCCAGACCTACTGCCACCTCTCTGATGTTTAGGGATGGCTCACCATGGCTTGGCACAGGTGGTTCAGATTTAGAGGTGGGCCTATATATAGTCTGAGAAAACAAAATCCAGGTGCTTTTTTTCGGCACTTTTTTTCTCGCTCCCTCTCTCTCTCTCTTTCTCCTCCACAAACTTAACAAAGAGGCCCGTGCACGGCCAAGCTGCCTTCGCTGTGGGTTTGTTTTATGAACAGATTCCCTTGAGTGCACAGGCAAGTTGGAGCGTTTGCCAAGTAGGCATAGACTAGTGCAGATTGCAGTGTGCATCAGTGGGAGTTCTACATTGCTGTCAAAAACACCCATGGCTCCTTGCTGCTCAAAGGAGGTTGCTTCAGAAATTGGACGAAACGCAGGCGCGTTGGCCGCAAAAATTTGTGTTAATCTTCACACTTCCAGTTAGAATATTTTACATCATGTTAGCAAACACATTTCTGTGAAATTCACATCCTGGTTTGATATCCAACCAGTCTTACTGATGTGAAAATTCCACTGGGTCTACCGCAGAATCAATGCCTGACTTAACCTCAGGAAACCGCATGACATTGTTCCACACAAAAGTCCAAAATGTGTTTTAATTAGCCATTACACATGTAATTTAGTAGCAACAGCGTGTTTTATCTGGTTCTATGCATGTATTGCTTTGTTGTTGGTGTTTTTACCATATTAAATTATTCTCATGGGCATTTTGAATCAGGAAATGCTGTAAATGAGGACAAAGGTCTTCAGAAATGCACGGGACAGAAATCAGCTGCCTTATTTTTGGGCAGGATAGTATCCAGGCAATGCCATGCAGGCCACAGAATCCACTCCCATGTACGTCCCCTTAGGAAGCCAGTCACAAGCCGAACCAAGCCACTAACCCACACAGCTCTACCCACTTCCACCCTCTATTTCTCTTTAAAGCCGATCCTAAAGTCTGGGGTTTGGACTACATCGGGAGACATGTTGCCACAGTGCTGCTCCAGCTCCACCACAAACGAAAGCTCACTTCTCTGCCACCTATGCTTCGTCTTCAGGGGTTGACTGGATGGGACGGAGCTGAGGGGAACATGTGCTCGGCAGAACAGCTTTTCAGGATAATTTTTTTCTCTCTCTCTCCGCCCCCACCTTCAGCCCTCCACTCCCTGATTCCTCGAGAATATATCTCAACTTTTCACTTCATGGCAGTGTGCGCAGCGCTACCCTGTGTTGGTGTCTGGATCTCCTGTCAACCATATGTTTGATCCGTGTCCAGATGGCCGGGAAGTCATATCACATTCTGTAGTGTTGTTATTTCTTCTTAACTTTCTCGGCGCTCTGCTTTCAAAGGCTGTGGACGTTAGAATCAGATATGAAATTCTCCCATAATCTTGCCCCTTTTTCGCCACGAGCGACTGTGAACGTATAGAAATCTCGCCAGTGCCTCGGTAAATTTAACCACTGCAGCTCCTTTGTGTTTTGACTACCTCTGTGTTAATTTTGTCCAGGTGCGCCCAGTTACTGGGCCCAGAAAACAGTCAAATGGAAACTCGCGGCCCTTTAGAACAATTCCGACCAAGACCTGATGATGGACAGGTTTTCCACTTTGTCTCAAGGACCGTGTCGCGAAAAAGGGCTCACGACTTTATTAAGTGGTGCTTGTGACAAATCTGATGATTGGTGTCTGACATTCTTGTCTAACTTAACTGCTGGCATGACTTACCCGCAGACAATCTGTTCCACCCTGTCTAATACACCGGATTAGGGTTCTAATATTTGCACTTGAGCTTTAAAAAAAAAAAAAAAAAAGTTGCTCTGCTGAAACACTGCATCACAGTGGCCATGTAGATTTATATGTAACATTACGCAGTGATGCCTGTTTGGGTTCTGTTGTCTTTTTAAAAGAGCTACCTGATTTATGGCCATTACAGCTCCTTAAGTGCTGTTGTATTTTACGGATTTTATTGGAGTACACAAGGCAACTAAAAATCATCGGTGGGAAAAAGGGAAAACATCGCTGACAGACTTTCGTAAAAATGTAGGTACTCAGGGGGTTGTCCACTGTTGAAATACCACAGATGCAAGATGGCAGATGAACCTACAGTAAATGTGCACAGCAGTTACACAGATCACATTAATAATACTGTACATACATACAATAATATTTTCAAAATCTGTACTTTCTGCATGAGGCCTTTACTAACAGGTCCTGTACTCGCTCCTTCCCTTTAATTGATGCAGTATGTGCACAGTATGGGAAGAGTGAGTGAAAAGCCTTTTAAAGTGCACTCTGAGGGGGAACAAAGCCCATTTAAAGGAGCATGTATGCCTGTTTGTATGTATGCGCATTGTGCGGACTATGCATGGTCGTACATATACATGTTGGCATATAACTTCAGCTCTCTGTCTCCTGATGTACTGCCCTCCATGTTTGCCCCACTCCCCTTTCTTATTTTCTTTTTTATTTTATTTTTCCAAAAAAAAAAAAAAAAAAAACCTTCAGGGGCCAGATGTCTAAGGTCGAGAGGAAACACTAGCCAGACGAGATTGGGATGAAAAAAGTAGCAAATGAAAAGCAGGTGCATGCCTTTAGTGTTGTTAGTCATGCACATCAAGCTTGTTAACCACTTACTCCTTCAAACCCCTCACAGGCTTAGGCACCCAGGCCCTAATCCACCCAGTGACCAGGGGTCTTAGCCTGAGAAGGCTAGCGCTTTCAAGTTGTTGCCCAGACTGTCACTTCTCTCTTGTTCATTTGGTGTACAGTAGAAGCATGGTACAGTAGATGCAATCATACAGTACACACATGCACACAGCAAGGCCTCACTGTGACTCCAAAAAGAAAAAAAAAAGCTTAACATTCCAACAGAATGAGCATTGTGTCTCTGGTTTCAGAACCCTTCATGTGCGAGCTCAAGCACTACAGTTAATTAGTGTTAAAACCCAAATCCCATTTCTTCAAGTGCTTTGTTTTAATTTTCTTGGTGGCAACATTAGGAGCACACCCAGTTTTATGCACTTTATGAAGCAAGACAATGGACATACATATGCATGCTGAAAAAATTATTTCATTAAACCCTACTCTCTCATAAAGTTGTATTACATAATAAAGTTGTGTGTGAAATTTCAAACAGATGGCCAAAGACATGGCATTGCCTATGAAAAAAAGCCACACTGCTGCCAAAGATAGACACAGTCTGATGCAAAAGTAGAATCTTGAATGAGGGATAGTGTTTTTATTGGTTGAGATAAGCAGGATGGCTACTGGCCATTTTGGGTGTCCCAAACAGGATTGTTGTGTGGTGTCCCCAAAACATTAAATGTAAAATTTCTGAATAATAATACAAAGCTGTTTAAATAACTTGTATGAAATAATAACACAACAAAACACACAAATGTGTATGTGAACAGAGGCAAACAAACACAAGGTCTATACCTTACTGCCTACAAGGATAGTCTGCTATTTGCATATAGGCTAAACACATTTATCTCAGTAAGAAGTAAACCCTGACAGTACTGTGCGATGCTGTAATTAATGGTGTATAGCCTTTTTTCATCATATTTTGACCTATTATCAAGTGGAAGGATTGTTTGGTTGGAATAGTTGTAGTGATATGAGTATTATGCTTAACAGGAAGTCTGTTCAAGGCTGCACGAAACAAACTGGAACTGTGTCCTTGAGTTCAAGAGTTCAGGAAGTCATACAGTACATTAAGGAATGACAGCTCAGATAAAATGCTGAAGAGGAGACTAACAACACGAGCTGATTTCAAGAAGTAATTCTTGTCCCTGATCAATGACCAAGTTGTTTGTACTGGAGTCACACTACGACTAGCCAATCAGTGATTGTGATGTCATTCACAGTCACTAATGACAAGTGACTAAGGCTTAATGAATGGGCTAGAAAAGAGATGGTAGGGGAGGCTATGACCTAATCCTGTGTGGAACGATTTTTGCAGAATAAACCACATGACGAATATTTTAAATGCTGTATTGCATTCACTTGTTTTTCTCTCTGCAGACTAGGCGTGTGACACTGAATTTAGACTGCAAGATAAGCTTCCTAGCATTAGCTAGTTAAACTTGGACATTCATTAGCCTGGCATACGTTGTTTAGACTTAGGCATACATTCTAGAGATGTAAGAGCATCATATCTCAGTTGTCTACCCTACAACCCTACTTTACTCTTAACTCTGGTTGCTTTCCCACCACATCTTCCATAAGTTGTAGCTTATACCGGCCATATCATTACTGTGCTGGTCTCCATGCAAACATCAAACCAAAACACAGGAAGAGAGGAGGGAGTTCCACAATCTTTCATGTGATTATTTTGACAACATTAGATTTGTTGAATAGTGTAATAGTCCAAAATATGAATAGTAGAATATTGTGACCTATTTAAATTCTCTTTAATGTACATCATTTTTTGGAGTTCACTTGGTGTCTTGTGTGTCAGCACAACAGCAACCCTAATGATAAGATGCCTTTTGCACGTTACACAATCTCTGTTTCAGTTACTGCGTCACAGATGTTACTGTGTGCGGTTGCGGAGGGACGCCGTGTCCGAGTTGCTTCACTTCAGAACCACTGGCTACAACTGAACTCTTTTAAAGCCTCCAGTTTGCATAGACAATTGTGTTGCCAGCCCATTAGCTATCCATAAACAATTTAGGAATTAATGAAGTGGGTGTTCCTGAATAGTTGAAGCTATCCACCATTGTGCGTAATAACAACTGTTGCTGGTCAGGCCAGGAGGGGAAAAAAGTGAAAATCAAAGACAGACAAAGATGCAAGGTGTTGGCTAATCTGGCACAAAGAAAACACAGCATTAGCACTCAAACTATGAGACACCTCCTTAACTCTCCTCTCTTTTTCTTCAGTTCTGCATGACCTGGATTTATAATGAGAACATTGGGTAATGACCTGTGTCAAAAGCTGTAAAATCACAATACTTTTAAAATTACATTTTCACACTGTGGGCAGAAACCATTTTGGTGCTCCATTCTCTGCCCTTCACCCTAACCTTTAGTTCTGGCAGTATCTTCCTTCCCCTCGCTCTCTCTCTCGCTGTGGAATTACGCTCTTCTGTGGGAATTTGTCTTAATGTAAGGTTTATTACATTACACTTAGCTGACGCTTTTACAGCAACTTACAGTTATTTACAGGGTTTCAGGTAGAGTCACAGGAGCAGTGTGGGGTCAGATGCCTTGCTCATTGCTTGGGCATTTCCGCCACGGTTAGGGTGGCATTCGAACCTGCGACTCTCTGCCCACTCCACTGCTCCATGTGCTTTATATGGCCAGAGCACGTAAAAGCAGTGATAACCCCAGACAGACCGAATCCAGTGATTGTAGCAAGGCATTAAAAAACTCACAGCTCTCTTATCTGTGCTTGCAAGAACATGCTGTTTAAACCACAGCATAATCAAAGCAGCATCTCTTACTCATTGGCACGTCGTTACTACTACTGGACCAAGATGGTTCTGGAGCCTACATGCTGCATGGGCATGTGGAGTGCTGCCTAGAGCTGAAGATCTTTGCCCAAGCCCAACAGGACCCAATGGGACCCGATGGGTTTGGTCAGGCTTAGTTTCTATCATTTTACATGGGCTCGGACCGGGTTCAGGCATGCGGGCCAAGCCTGCGGTAACTGAAAGGTCAGGTGACTGGTTTTGATGAGCTCGAGACAGATACGAAAATGGATGCTGTGGAGGTGAAAAGTAGGCTAGCCCCTGGCAATTATGTTATTTATTTGTTCCAACTTACATGTGTGTTTCAACTTTTCATGTTTGTCTTAATAAATGATGTTAAAATGTATAAACGTCTCATGCTTGACGAAAGGCAAAAGATCTGTATGCATGTGAATATTCGAATAATGTTGGGCTATGAATGGGTTCGTGCTTTAGAAAAGCTGTCAAACTCTGGCTCCGGGTCGGGCTCAGGCCTTGTCGGGCCTAACTTTTAAGGCCCAATTACAGCACTAGTGCTGCCTATCTTTGCCAGGTGCCAGAGGCCCCGGCCGCCAGGCTGCCTTGTTTCACGTCTAAACTCCGTCTGTCTGTGTCCGACTGCTCGCTCTGCTCTGCAGGGCCTGCCTAACAGCTGGAATGCCTCTCATTAATCATACTTCTTCAGCCCAGGTGGTTTTCAGTGAGAGTATCACAGCATGACCTGCCATGATAGCCTGGTAAACCCGCCCCTGGTACTTCATTTCATTTTGTGCAGAGAGTCTGGACTGGAGGCCGTTGAAGTTCATGTAAGAGGATCGAGCAACTCCTAGCCAATCAGCAAACAGAGGGTGTGTTCGTGAGCCATAGCGTTGACTTTGTTTGCTACATTTGAATTGTAGTGCGTAGGTAGGCTAATTGCATACGTGACGACCAGACGTTAGCGATTGGGTAAAGGCAGAGCCACTTGTTTTAAATTTAAGCACACCTCCAGGAAGAAATCGTTTTTCACAGCCTCTGCTCCAGACCCTCTGTACAAAATGGAATGAAGTATGAGGGCCTGGTTTGCCAGGCTAGTGCCATGAGGCAGACGAGGCCCACTGGCTTTACCAGAGATCCTACCATCCAGCCAGCCAGCCAGCCAGCCAGCGGGGACGTTAGCAGCGATAACTGCAGCCGCCATGGCCGCTCTCCAGTCTGAACTATTTGGGCACCGAGCGGTCTATTGAACTGCCCTCTAGTCACCTCTCCCTCACCATACTGTAACAGCCGTTGTCTTCTCCTGCCATCTGCTCATGGACCTGTGCGTGTTTTCACACCACATTTCTCAGGACACCACCCTCGCCTCAAAGCACTAGCTGACCTCTGCTTCCAGTGCACGCCACGCCAATGGCAACCCCAGGGCCATGCTGTGGGACCCTGCACTGCCAGGGCAGCTAAATCCTGCTAGACTGAGTCCTGGAATCAAAGCTGGCATTGGGAACGTACTGTAATATTCTCGCATGCAACGCCGCCACAATTATTAACAACTGTGGCACACGTTCCATTCACATAGCTTCTACTTCTCTTGTGCATTGAAAATATCAGCAGTGCTGTGTAAAACCACTCTTCAAAAGGCAAATGGCTTTCAAAATAACTGCTGCCTAGTGTCATAGAAAGGTGGGTAACAATCAGTTAAGATAAACCCCAGGGGTATGGAGAAGGGCTTTGTTAAATCACAAAATATATCCAAAACCTGTCTATCTGATATAAGTAATGTACAAATACAGTCATTTGCAACACTATAAGATGTGGGACTGTTTAATGTAATTACAAGTGAAACCAAACTGTTTAAAGAACCATACAGAACAAGAACAGTGAAATATTCTGGGCTTAATTGTGGGTGCAGGGCAAATTACTGGTGGTGACTACCTTTTCTTATTACTATACTCTTTAAGTTCACTCTTTTCAACACCTTTGGTATGAAAAAGACCACATACATGCATGGTGTTGCAAGCTGAACCCGTATTTCTCGCATAATCAACTGTGCAAGACTGTGAGACAAGATAAATCCAATAACATTGCTTTATGTCTGCAGTTAAACTTGGTTTAGGTTTAAAACGCCCCCGTTGAACTGACCCTGCGTAAGGTTGCTAGTGTTTACCGTCATGTTTAAACTAATATATAGCACTTGGGTTGTAAAAAAAATAAAACAATTTGCTTTGGCAGATTTCGTGCCTGACGCACTCGTGTACCCCTCCCTATTTCCGATGTACACGCGGTTGGAATGGCAAAGCGCATGCATTAGGCAGATGTGGTTGGAAATGATATACATTTACGTTCGAGCTAACTGGGTTTGATATTGTGACTATGGGTCTATGAGGCAGAGAGGTTATGGAGGTGGATAGGTTTTTGGCTGAAGGCACGGGGTTATGTCTGGCCAACGAATACTTAAGCTATAGACTTTAGAGGTTGCGGAACATTGCCAGTGTTTCTTGGATAAAAATAGAGAAAAACACAGGGTCTGTAAAAACCAAAGACAACAAACTGGACATGCCTTTCCTCCCATCCTTAAATTAGTGTCATGCAATTCATGCAAATACTCATACTTAGCAGATTACCTGTCACCTGACTTTCAGGAATAATGTGGATCTAAAGTAAAACTAATTCCTTTTGATATCCTAGACTAGATATCTGCGTCCATAAATGATGGAAATCCATATTTTAAACATTCCAGGTGACACTGAATACATGCATTTAAACAGAACCAGTAGTGATGACTCAGATCCATTTAAAGATGATCCAAAACCACAGTAAATAAACCATGCCAGCGCAGCGTTCACAAAATTCTTTGGCACCCAAATCAATTCTCACATAATACCTCATTCAGTAAATCACACAGGGGTTTGTTGTTCTGCACAGAACTGTTGTGCATCAGCAGTTATTATTCCAGATAATATGTCATGCCGTAGTATAACAAGACAACACTGAACCGCGGCCAGACAGGCCAATTTAATCAGGTTTATTGCAGGCTGTTCCCGGCTTAAAGGAAGCGGAGGAATAACAATGACTCGGGCCTTATCACAGACTCATTTGTTACGAAACACTGGGTGTACTGTCCCCAGCACCGTCCCCCAGACTGGCAGCAGACGGACAGGATGTTTACGTGGTACAGTACACTGTTTAGATCTGGGCTATGTTTACAAACTGAGGATGTCACAGCAACACCGGCCTTGACCTTTTGTTTACTCCATTCATGGCTCAACCATTCCCACGGTGAGTCGGGGAGGATCGGCACGGCGCTTTCAAAAAGGGGGGGGTGGGTGGGGGGACGGGGCGGGTTCCGGTGGGGTGGCGTGGACTCGCTCGTGAAATGAGTTGCACTTTTATTGCAGCTGACAGTAATGATGTTGACACTGTCGGTGGCTGGTGGCGTCGCACCAAAGGGCCAGACGTGTTCAGGGTGGTTTGGCCAGTCACCTCGGGAGCGCGTCCAAGGGCCCTCTCCCGTGTTTACAGCCCTGCCGTCTCAGCCTCAGCCCCAGCCTCAGCGCAGCAGCAGCAGCAGCATGTGTGGCCTTGCCAGGCTCTCCTGACGCTTCCACAATAAGCCACAGTCCTCCTGGAAATGAAGGCATCACTCTGAAAAGAGGGGCCGCGCCCTGCCCCTGCCCCTGCTTCGCTCCCCGGCCTGTTTCGGCTGGGCTTTCACTGCACCCTTTCAAGGTGTCCCAAAGCTGCCCTGCTCCGGCCCAGTCATGCTCTCAAGCCTCACGCTGTGCCAGGCCTTGATGTGCCATACCCACTTAAATTCCCCTCAAGTCCCCGCTGGAAGCCTTTATGTTTTTGCTGCATTGTTCACCGACATGCAGACATGCTTTGCCTCTGCATTGATTAATGTCCTCCCTTATATATCAGGGTTAATCAGACGATGTTTTATTAGGCATTTTAGGGTCATCTGATTAAGAAGGGGGCTGAGGTGAGTTTCAAAGTAAATTTAGTTGATTTTAAACTCTTGAGTCTGTCTCCCTAAAGAAATTCTGATTGTAATCTGTAGTGTTGGTAGCAGCTGTGTCCTAATGGTTAGAGAGTACTGATTTATGTCCTCGCTTATATATGAAAATTAAAGGTAATATTTTATTAGACATTTCAGGGTCATCTGATAAAATAGGGTGCTAAGGTGACTTTCGAAGTAAATTTAAGTTCACATTAATTTTAAACTCTCAAGTCTAAATCCCTGAACAAATTCGATTTTACTGTCATCAGTGAATAGGTGAATTTAAGGCACTGTGGGTACTCTGCTAGGTGTAAGAAAGTATTATATAAATGCAGTCCATTTACCATTTAAATGCTAATTGATATACGTGGACAGATTTATATGGCTATATGTACAATGGGGTATGAAAAAAGAAACTCAATGTCGTGATAACTCAATGCCAAAATACATGATAAATACCCTGAACACGTTTCCCTGAAGTTCTCATGAAGCTAGCATTTCATTCTCTCCCAGAATTGAAACCAGCCTGTGTAGCACTTGCAACACACCTAGATGAGCTTCTGATGAATAGTCAGTCCGTGGAGGGAAAAAAAAAAAAAAAACGTGCGAACTAGGTGTTACTTTCAGTTCAAAGAGCATACATTTTACATGAATGGGGAGGAACGTTTCCATAATAAATGAGATAGGCTACACTCCTATGACGCAGTTGGCCGAGGCTGTTTCCTGCCAAGAGAAGAATAAGGGCCTTATCAGTGTGGTTTGACTGTCCACCACACACTACGTCCAGGAAGCACATTTTGTAGAAGCCCGCTCTGTTCACCATCACCCACGTGTTACACACGGGACCGTGTTGTTTGTTTTATCATCAGTAATGTAGGAGAGTGTGATGACCGCCGTCTGATGTCATTCAACTCCAGACATGACATCTAGTTAACAGTCAATGGCACGTTGTGTTATGAAGGGACCAAGCCCCTTTCAATTGACCGCAAGGGCTTTCATCTTTGGCGGCTGCCTCATTAACCAAGTTTTCCTGTTTCCACAAGTCTCTTTGTTCTTCCTGCATTGATCTGACTCACTGGGCACTGGGCTGGCCATGGACCGCTGCCGCAATTCAGCGATGTTTCAAATGGCACTCATTCAACTTTCCCCCAAAAGCTCTTTTCAAAGAGTGGCCGTGACTGTTTTCTCTACGATAACAACTGTCTGTGCAGACTAATTAAGGAGAAAGAAAGGGAGTGGTTTTTCGGGGGGCCCTTTGCTTTACCTTGCCGCGCCGACACGCTGATGTGAACCAGCCTTCTGCCCACGGAACAGAGGCAGGGGTGGGGTTTGGGGGTGGCGGGGGTAGAGGGGTGGTGGTGGTAGTGGTGAGGGTGAGGGTGGTGGGGGTGGTGGGTAAGCAGCCAGCCAGCCAGCCAGCCAGCCAGCCAGCTGCTTCATTCCACAGCGCTCGCTCTCTCCATCTCTCCATCCAGCTTTGCTCGCCCCAGCATCCTGCCCAGCCCAACTCTGGCGCTTCCCTCATGCATTCCCCTGTGGAGGTACGTCTGCACTAAAGCCCACTCACAGCATTCTCTCCACTTCCTCTCCCTTCCTCTCACCCGGCCACTGTGCTCTTTAGCGAACAGCCTCGCAGCGCCTCCGATTTTTTTTTTTACCCACCGTGCGCACTCTTTTGATGTGGTCGCATACACTCAGAGATAGCAGGAAACAGTGTTTTTGTTCTTTGCTTGTTCTCAGGGTATTCTTCCTTTAGTCTCACTGTAATAAACGGAGGCCTGTAAGCCAAGAAAGGGTCTGGGAAGAGAGGAAAAGGGGCTTTCAGAAGCAATGGGATGTGACTTAGGTCTCTGGTGCAGGTAGTAATCTGTCTGCTGGTTGCTTTGCATGGCCATTACCGCTAATCTGGCACTTCCGACACCACTGTAAAGCCGTGCAAGGCATGACTACTTTCATGGCTCCTACTCCATCACTAGTTTTCCTTTCTTTTCATTTGTTTGTTTGTGATTTTATTTGTTGTTGTTGTTGTGGTTTATTGTTGTTCTTGTTGTTCAAGTGACATGTTTGGAAACAGTTGTCGCAAAAAGATGTGTCGTGTAGTCCTGATCTTCTATTTTGAGGCTCCCCGAAACCCGATGCTAATAGCTTTCATGCACGTTACACATGACATCACCTTCTTCGCTCTCTGAGTAGAACTCAACTTAATCCAAATGCCGTGGTTAGCTCCTCCTGGGTAAAATAACCTCACTTCCCAGGACAGACCATTGCCGTGAAATGAGACACGCATCGCAAATAGTGATAGCATTAACAAGATGGCCCGTAAGACAGGTTGTTTACTGAGGCGCCACCCTTATAATCGCCTGTCAAACACACTACATGGAGAAGGTAGAGGAAATATGCAAGGAATTAAAGACAGGGAGCAGGATGCGGTGTTCAGATCACAGACACGCTGCTTGTCTGCGTCTAATGACTAGGTTTTAGTGCGGTATTCAGGGGAATATTAAGTAACGATTGGAAGGAATGTTAAGTGATGGAAGGGTGGAGACAGATTAATCTCCAGTGGTTGATTGTGTTGCTTCTCAAAACATCTACTTAAGGCACACATGCAACCAGCTCTTTTCTTCTTGAAGAGGCCTTTCTACTGAGCTCTACCTTAAGTTGAGACAGGTGGCAAAGATACAGAACACTTTGTTCACTCTCACACAGAGACACTAGCAGACTGAAAGCAATTGTATTCTTGGTAATTAAATAATAAGGAGCACTTCAGACACTAACACAGACTGACAAGGCAATATGTAAAACTCGTAAAACATAAATACACTTTACAAGCATCCATAAAATGCACCCGCCCCATTTGTACATGAAAGTGACATAAATGTAAATTTGAAAAACAAAAGATTGTCAGTGTACTGAAATCAAGAGATTTTTTCACTGTAAGTGTACAGAACAACAACACTGTGAACAATTCACATGAAAAATGCAATCCACCAAATTTGGTTCAGTGAAAGGATGTCGATATTTCAATATAATAAGCAAGCAAAAGACACCCCTCTATCCAGAAGTCTAGTTATCTATTCCAGAAGTACTGTGTCGATCAGGATTGTTATGCCCTGGTCTGAACCACCATGTTTGTTTGTTTGTTGTCATGTTTGTGTGTGTTTATTCTTGCCATGTCTGTGTACGAACCCCAGGTGTGTTTTAGTGCAAACACTAAGCAGGCACCTAGAGGAATGTAAGGAGAATTTCGCTAAGTCTGATGAAATGTGTGGAGGATTACAATTGCAAACAGCACATATTAGTAAAAATGTTTTGAAGAGTATCAGTGACTGGTACTAAAGAAAGATATCAGAGATACATTCTAAAGTGAAATATGACTTTGAAATATGAGGTTAAAATTAGCATACCAAACATGCAGCTCATATACTTAAATCACATAAACTTCAACAGCATGCAGAGCATGGTACAAGGTGTATCCAAACTCTCTCTGTGGATGTAGACTTTCAAAGCACTGTGAATGTGTGTTTCCTTAGTTACGCAGTCTCCAAGGTAACAGGTGCTTGAAATGGAAAATAGCCACCTCTCCCTGGCTGGAATGCAGCCGTGGCTGAGGAAGTGAGAAGGCTGGCGTGGAGTTTGCCTCAGGCAGTATGTGGGTGCCATGTGGGTTTCCTACTTTTTTCTCATTCAAACCAGCAAAAGTGTTAGGTAAAGCACCAAACGTGTTGTTTATCAGAGAAAAAGGTGTAATTTGTTAACATTTGAATGTTTTGAAAGATTGTTTCTCTGTTAAGATGTCTCAACCAGGACAACCAACAAGACTGTGTGTCTCCTATACGTTGATGTATTTCCTGTAACACAGTGCAGTTTCGTGGAATTTCTGGGAAACAAGTCGAGTTGGGTGGGGCCGGGATGCTTTGCATCATAGACTTCAACATATAGAAAGCATAAAATCTTTTAACAGCTACCGTTACTCATCACTTTATTGTGTATATGTTGGTAATCTTGGTGAAGGGTACTAAACTAGGTCCTACTGATAAATGGTGTTTTTCACGTAACATGCCAAGTGTAGCCTCAGTATGTTCGGTAAACATTTAGGGAACAAAATATGTTTCCAACCATAATAAGGCATGGGCTGGACCAAACTAAGAGGTGATCCTTTTATATGGTTATGATCTATCATTTTTATAGTATCATTAATTAAGTCACAAGAGGTGGAATCTAGAAGGTAAAAACATGCCAGACTGAGGACATGGAGGAGTCTCTCTCTCTCTCTCTCTCTTTCTCCCTCTCTCTCACTCTTTCTCTCTCAAACTCGGGCTTCTTCCTTCTCTCCCTCGTTCTTAGCAATTGTGGAGCAATTGTTTGCCACAATTATATGCAGTGTTGAAAAGCTAACAGCACTTCACAGTGTCAAGAGAGGGGATTGAAAGATCACCGTGTAAGATTAGAGAAAAGTTTGCAGGGTTTTATCGCAAACCACAGAAAAAATTCAGCGATCAGTAATGACAGCAAAATGAACTCTAACACTGTGGGTGTTTGCACTGCATTCTACAGCTGTTTGCACATTCTCAGAGGTGTCTGTTATGTTGCGTAATATCTTCATTTCGCACATTGAACATTCCCTCCCCAGACACTCTGTGTACATACACACAATTGGCCTTAGCCATTGCAGATACTTCACAGCATAAATCAACAAACTGTTATTTTGTGTTGATGGCCTTCTTGAGTTACTAAGTGAGGAAAGTTAGTACTCTATTAATGATACTTGGCCTTCACTTGGAAAAAGTAGAAGGGCGTTTTGAGGGTTTTCATGGAATACAGGACAGCAAGTGTGAAAGGGAACGTTTTTACATTGTAAAAAAAGATGTGAAGTGTTCTCTCACCCAACACATCTGGTGGATTTGCGGGCCAGCTTCTCTATGACCTCTGTGGAGCTGCTGTGTGGGGGCGAAATGTCATTGCGTAGGCCTTCAAAAGGCTCCGCTGTCCCCTCTGTTGAAGTCATGCTCTAAACCATCATCAGATTTCACTGGCTGTGAATCCATCCAACAAGGAACATAATGGTTAGTTAGATCTCCACTATACTTAGGTCACCCGCAGAAACTATATCCTTTTCGAAGTAGACCTCCACTGTGTTGTCAGGAAAAAGGCTCATGTCATTTGAGAGACCTCCTGCAGAAAAAAGGGAGGACTTGAAAGTTTGCCCCCTCAATGAGTCAACATGGTGAATGACTAATGTCAGTTGGACAGTCGACTCTACCTCGATGCTTGATATATTTTTCAGGGCCACAGAGCACTGCATTAAAGGAAATTAGGAAACAATCAGGCCCAGACACTTAATCTGCCTCCTTTGTCTTTCTGACAGGGGAAGCCAGCTTATTTGGCAAGGGTTTCTTTTTTTTTCTCAGACACCACACTTGCTAAAGGAAAAGCCATCTTCATCTTATGGACAGTCTTTTCCTCAGGGGTAGCACTAAGTGCTGCGACTGCTCCAAAATGGAGATTTGATGATATGACTAATATAAATCATGAGCTGAATAAAGACCTGCAGGGCCTATACGGGCTTGTAAATATGGAACAGATGGGTTTTTCCATTTTACAATTATCAGAAAAGGGCCTGAATGCAAGAAAAATCTACAGAAAAACACTTGCAAATCTTTAGCACACTAGACTCATCTACACACCTGCAAATGTCCTGGAGTAATGAAAACTCCAGTGAAAAACAGCATTGCAGTATATAATATGCTTTGTGTAGAATGGTAATATATTTTATATAATTACAGAAATAAATAATATTAGAAGAATGTAAATCTGTGCCTTGGAGCTAAACACCACTCTAATAGCTTCTTTTGATCAGGAAAAACAGGACAGGGGCTATTTCTCAAATTTAGCTTTCATCACAAAAAAAATCTATAAATTTCCATCAATGAAATATACCAGAGACGAGGTTTCCACTGTAGGTGCAGTGCAGTACATGCCAAGTGCAAGGCCCGAATCCAAGATTCATGTACTCACTCCCTTGTTTAAGTGGCTCAGGTTTGGTGCCAGGGTATCTCCCACGCACTGTATATTTTGCATTCCACATAACCTGCTCTATTCTCCGCTTCGCTCACCCTCTTCCTTTCTGTATAATCACAGACTTATGGACTGTCTGGCCAAATCCCCAGCACTTATCCCCAAATTGTGAACAGTCCATCATAAAGCTCTGAGCCTTTGCTTAGGGAAACTCACGATTATGTTTCAGTCACTGACATGCAAACCTATTGATCCCCTCAGAGTCTGTTGTCCCGGCCAGATCAGAGCTGCCCTGGCACCGACACTTCCACTGCCCTCGGCTTGAGTCACACCCTTTTCATGCGTGCATTTAGGCTTGTAATTGTAAAATATATTGCAGAGTCGAGATGAAAGGCTTGAGTTGAGCGTAAAGCTGTCCTGGACAAAGCCCCTTTGCATGATAGGTCTGTGAATCTGGCGAGGGCGTTTCTGGACATTTCCGCTGCCCAGAGTTTGTCAACGAAGATGAAGGTATGACTCCTTCTTTCCTCGCAAACAGCAAAGGGAGAAGAAACTCCCCAGTGAAGCACAATATCTCAGACAAGACATTTTAATAACCCCACCCCCCAAGTGGAAAAGATTTTACATGGACTCTGCAACGTGACAGTGTCTTGGACGAGGACAGGGCAGCGAAACAGGAGATCCAGACTCAGAAGCAAGTGTCAAACAACGTCAGCTTTGATGTGGCAAATAAGTAACAATTAAAGGGTGGCTAACCCAATGCAATGGATATAGGATCACTAAGTGTGAGGTCTGGCACACTGCAACAACATGGAGGACTGGGAAAGTATGAGACAGTGTGTTTGCCATCCTGTATGGCTTTTGAACAAACACTCGGTAATTGTTTATGTAGGCAGAGCATAAACAGAGACATACATACATAATAAGTCGCTAACACAGTTTGCATTTAAGTTTTGTCTGATCATACTTTCCCCCTACTCTCACTTCTGGAAAGATCCACACTGAGACACGCAGCTGAGATTTTCATGAACACACACTGTGGATGGCTGTGTCATTTATTGATGGAAAAATGCTATGGTAAATACAGAATGTTTTGGTCTTTTTTTGATCTCTCCCCTTTTCAAAGTTCCTGGGAGTGCTACATGTTTTCAAAGTATTAAGTTTGAAAGCCTGAACAACCCTTGAGACAGAAAATGGAGTGGATGTGCTGGCAGTTTCAAAGACTTTCTAAACCATCTGTGCTAGTTAACATAACTTTGCTTATTGCCTTCAGCCATGGAAGAAACAACTTTTACAACCCTTAAAGGTGTCATTGCATCGCTTTTTGTAGTTAATTTTGTGGTGGCCTGTAGTATTAATGAATGCTCTGTGAGACGGTTTTGGTGAAAAAATACTTTAGTGCTCCTGTTACAGGCTGTTCTTGTTTAGTGGAGGAGATGGAGCGTGGAGAATAACAGGTTCTCGGCTATGCTAGTCACAGGCTACAATCATTCAAAGCCCATTTGGTCGTAGCACACCAAATAGAAGATTTTGCTATATTCCTATATTCCTACTGTATATATATTCCTATATTTTGCTAAGGGAATGCTTGCTCTTTCTAATTAACAAACTTACGTGACTTTGTTTGCCTTTTTCTTATTCGCTTGTTTTTCTGCCTATTTTCTTTCACTGACTGATGAAGGCAGTAGGGGTAGTAGAACATTTTCACATGCAACAAGCATATGCAACTGGGAGATCGGATTTCAAAAAGAGCAAGTACTAAACGGTTTCTTGTGGAATGACACCTTTAAAACCCCTAATGCCTCAGATATAAGGGATAACTTCTGTGGGTTAAAAGGGTGTGCTTGATGCGTAGACAACCCTTAAAGTCTTATTTACAATATGCAGAACAGACTGTTGCAACACGGAGTGAAGACTCCTTGCACAGCAACACACAACAGTTTCTTTCTGCTTTCAATTTGTGTTTTTTACTTCACTTTTAAATCACAAATTGTTGTTCAAGCGTAACATAATTGAGTTAGTTGTGTTTAACTATTTGTGTTTTTAATGTAAAAATGTATTTACGCTGAAGTGGAGCATTCAACAACAACAAACGGCTGTTTGAAATGGTTGATTGAGTGACATTCCAATAAGCTCATAGTTTATATTGATTAATTCTGCCTGATTAACTGAAAAAAAAAAACAGTTCCTGGACTGTTCGCCCAGCCTGTTCTCATCCGTTTGCTATTGTGAGTGTCCAGCAGGGTCCAATATCTTCTTGTTCAGCATAATTTGTTTGTGGCGTGAGCACATAGTGGAGTTGATATGAAGGGTTGGGAACCCATGAGATGAGAGGATTGACTTCCACAATGTTTAGCAGATGTTTGGTTTGGATTACCTGTTTGCAGCTACGTGAGCTGGTGTTAGCTCTTGGGCTGGCGACAGAGAGGTCCAATTGCTGTTTTTAAAATGGATCCTCAGAGAGGGGCTGTCTGTTGGAGCTTAGTTGTACAAGCAATGCTAGGTGATTATGTCGGCCATTTTATTTTGAAAAATACAGACTTCAGTGCAGCTCATCCTTTATTCATGACACACACACACACACACACACACACACACACAGACACATGCACATGCATGCGCACACACACACAAACACATACACACACACACACACACACACACACACACACACACACACACACACACACACACACACACACACACACACACACAGATTTTTGTAGTTTGCAACTAAAATTGTTAAAGCACATTTTATTCCATTTTCTTTTACACTAAAAAAGAGATGCTCATATGCGTGCTGTAAAATGAATACTGCCAATGTTTTACTGCTGATTTAAATGCTATCATGAGGGGAGTTCTAAGGCTGTTAGGATCAAAAGCAAACCTATTGCGGATGTTCAAACGCTGAATGCACCCTCTTAACTCAGTGTCTTGAATGGCCAAAATGAACAGATACATTAAATGCCCTCTGAGCCCAACTCTACCCTAGAAAAGAGATTTCTGGCATGCCAAAGAATTCTTACTTTTTTATAGCTTTTTATGCCTGATCATTGTATACTCCCATTGCTGCGAACATACCACTTTCATTATTCCAAAATATAATATTATTCTTTTCACATTACGGTTGCATCGCTTTAATCTTGCTTTAGTCTTTAACCGTAACTCATATATGTGGGTTTATAGAGCAGTTATGCTGTAAAACAGTCACCACACATCATTACCTCTGAAACATTGGTGAGCTGCATGTTGAGAGCAGAAAGAGTTCAGAGGAAACAAAATACAGTATGGGGACTCGGCTCCTCTTTCCTCGCCGGACGGGGTTCCAGGGATCTGCTCAGAATGCCTGTAAGGCCTTGTGATTAGTATCCATAGACAGTTGAGGTACTGCTGCCTTGTCCAGCAACCCTGTATTTCTTTTGGAATATCACGGAGAAACATGAGAGTTATCAACAGAGGACCACATAGCCAGATAGAGTTTAGATCTGATTTGAGTGGAATGAAGGTTTTTTTTTTTCTGACTGATATCTTCATATTCAGAAACATTTCTCCTGTTCTCTGTATTTAACGATTGAATGTAAAACTTATTAAATGACTGAAATGGATATTATTCCTAAAGAGCATGACAACGCTATGGATTTAACACTATTTAATGTGCACTCTAAAATCACATTCCCTATGGTAACACACAAGTGTGTCTCATTTATAGTCTGTTATAGACAGTTTTTCCTAAAAATGAACAGACAATCTGCTCTACTCACATGTCTGGGAACAGGGAATATAAGCAGTTGGTATTTGTGGATGATACCAATGATTAGGGCAGGGAAAATGCAGTAACCCATCATCAATTTTGTATCCCACCAGGAAAAGTTTAAAAGTACTGTTTATGTCTCCGTGGCCATAGTATAGTATAAAAATAGATTAGCTTACTTGGCATGGTATCTGTCCCTGTCTCACAGTGGAGGCTTTCAGTATTCTTCAGCCTTGCGTCTCCTATAGCATGTTGCACGTTGAAGCTGAAAGTAAAAACAAACACTGAATTTCACACAGCAATAGTATTTCATTAACAGAACACATGAGATCTTTGGACCTTTGATTTGTGGGCTAAGAAGGCAGAGCTGAGTGATGAGGGCTTTTTTGTCAACACATTTGGAGATAATAAAGATTACTGTGTATAATGACAATAAAGGTTTTCTATTCTATTCTATTCTATTCTGTTCTATTCTATTCTATTCTATTCTATTCTATTCTATTCTATTCTATTCTATTCTATTCTATTCTAAGGAGCAACAATATAATAGTTCAGAAAGCATCAGTATACGGACAGGACTGGGAATGTCCTGGGATTCAAACTCAGGTTTGGGCCTACAGTACGTGGACTTATTGTGGGATGCCATTACTGTCACTTCACTATCACTCTCCTGACAAATACAGTGTTAACTGTTCCTGCCAGCCTATTGAAAGTCAGGGCAGCTGTGAATAGGCAAGCAAAGTGCTCCGTAAGTGAGTGAGGAGCCTTGCGAGGAGTGCAATGGCATGGCCAAAGCAGAGGATTTCCCAACGAGAGTACCATGTGACACAAAACACCAGATTCCCCCCTCATCTGGTAGGAGGCTGCCTCTGAGGCCCTGCCAAGAAAACAGAATGAGCTCCTTGGAAGTCTGAGCCATGGCTTTTCCTCGCCGGAGCCTCTGGAGCACTTCAAACAGCAGGCCCACGGAGAGCCATGTGACAGATGCGGACCGTGGCTCGCCTTCTCACTGTGTCATTCCATCTCCCCCCAGAGCGGCAGCACTCTGACTGAGCCTGGACGCACTTGCTTAGTCTACTCCGGCTGCAGAAAAAAAGACATCTCGTACGCTTATCAATGTGCCATTTCAGGATCTCAAGTGATTCACTTAAGGCTGAATGCACGAACAGATGTCTGTGAAGGGTGCAGCTTTCTTAGCAAGGGCCACTCTGTAAAAGTGGAGAAATTGCTCATGTAGTCCTTAAGGAAACGGATGTATGCTGCTTTTCCATACAGACTTTTTTTTCTCCCAGCAAGGATTACTTGCTACCTTCATTAATTCCTATTGAGTCATGGAGGAATAAATACCACAAACTTGCTCCATCGATTGTTTGCATGGTTGCTTGGGATTCTAATGTGCACATCTGTGTTAATTTGGAGATCATATTCATCTTGCGATCAACATCTTCACTTTAACTAAAGCAGCATGAAAATTGGTAACAGCCACAGGAGATACAAACCATGAAGTGGTCCTGTGGAAAGAATTTTTTGATTTGCAAGGGGCACCACCACAAAAGAGGAATTGAGAGTAGGGTAGACATCAACCTAATGCAGTTTTAAAAGGCATAATACTTTCTGTATAAAATAGCCTAACCATAGGGTGTGTGATGGTAAAAGTAGTCTTTGTGAAACCTTAGGATGTGGGAATAGTTCTTCTTATGCACTGACAATATCGCTGGGGACAAATATGACAAATTTATGTCTGAATGGATTTGGACTGTAATGCTCCCTTTTAAGGAGTGCCCGGATATCTTGGCTGTGGTTGGATCAGGGCTAGCTTTTTCTCAAGGATACGGCTGTACACTTCCTGACGTGTCGTCACCATATCACATGGCTTGCTTCCCTCGCATAGCTGTTCTGCAGACCTCTCTAAATGTGCTTTGACATGCGGGGGGAAAGTAACTGTCGAGTTTCCCCCCTCAGCTTCTGGACAAAGCATTCTCATCAGACCACAGCTGCAAACTTAGCTGTCCAGCCATCTGTGCTTTATAGGGGAGCGTGGCAATGAGAACTGAACTTGAGATATATGCCTTGGCCTGTCCTACAGCCCACGACCACTCTTCATTATGTCTTCATAACATGAGAATATAAGGGGTTCCTCTGGCACATACATGGACATGCAGCACGCACACACTCACTAATGCACATACACACACATACACATACACACACACCCAAACACAG
This sequence comes from Coilia nasus, assembly GCA_027475355.1. Lineage (NCBI taxonomy): Eukaryota > Metazoa > Chordata > Actinopteri > Clupeiformes > Engraulidae > Coilia > Coilia nasus. The sequence continues at coordinate 7,544,279 of CM050213.1, forward strand.
AGAGTGAGAGAGGGAGAGACAGACAGAGAGAGAGAGGGAGAGAGAGAGAAACAGAGATAAAGAGAGATTTAAAACTGCTTTATTCGAGCACCATCTACCAATCATACATCAGTGAAACAGCCATACAAACAACAAAACATAAACCACCTATTTCCAAAAACAGCAATAACCCCAAACCCAGTCCCACCCCGATCCCCTTCTTATATTCTGAGAACAGAGAAAGAGAGAAAGAGACAGAGAGAGAAGAATAAAAAGCTAAGTGAAATTGTCTGGAAAACACAATCACATGTCAAGCATATTGATGCTAAAGGCCACTTTTTAAAAGTAAAATAAGAAGGCACTGTGATGTGCCTGAAATAAAACACGCATAAGTGTACAGCACTGGATGTGCATACAAAATCACCAAGGCTGTTGTGATCTGAAGGGAAACCAGACTATTGGGTTATCAGCCAAGATTATCAGACCAAGATAATGTGCTGAAGCAGCCACTGCAACAATAAACAACCACTTTGGGACGAGCAGTATATCAGCTTAAATATAGCACACTTTGGAGGTTAATAAATTAGAGAAAGGAGGACTACATATGGAAATATACCTTTCCATTGTAGTTACTAATATGATGGAAAGCGGACGAAAATGAAGTGGCCAGGTGCACCCGAATACATGGGAGACAAATCTGAGGCCAACAGCTGAACTAATGTGACCTATGTTTAAAAATGTGCTTTCAATAAGGTCAAACATTTCTGACACGTAAATGTACCTTGCATTTTTTGTCTGTAGTCCTACCCGTAAGCTACACTGTAAAAAAGCTCCTTCACATTTCACTTTCCCACATATTACCAGAGTCCACAACATATGCAACTAAAGGATTTACCGTCAGTGTCCAATATCCACAATAGCATTGTCCAATGTCCACAATAGCAACGTTCAATGTCCACAATAGACATGTCCAATGTCTACAATAGCAATCTATAATTCAATCTATAAGGAAACATTTTTATGAATTAAAATAACAAGAAAGGCATTGACTCAGGGTGACTCAGACATGAATCCCACACCCATATTACTGGAAGGAAGCTTCTTGCAGCAGAAACGGGGTTAATGGAGAATGTGTCTTGTGTAGACCCTGGTGTTCCGGTTCAAACAACTGCATAGGGGTGAGATGAAAGGATAGAGGTGAAGACATGGTGTCATTAGCAAGCATCAGTGTTTCTCTTCTTTTGTCTGTTTTTTTTTTCCTCCGTGTATTGATCTAATCTGTACGTAAACACAGCTGTCAAAGAATTCCAATCCAGCAAAACTTGTGCTGCTGTGCTGCCTGTGTGAAATGACCTCTGACCCAGCCAGGGCCCTTTCCCCTGTGAGAAAACCTACATCGGGGGCTGTTGCGAAAGAAATGGATTATCATCGCCTGGTATTAGATTTCACAGAAGGAAAAAAAAAAGACATCAGGGTGCCAGTGCCAACCGACAGACCTGCAAAGCTGCACTGAAATATTCATATTCTGTCAGTCCCCAGCACGCCATCCTCACCAAAGCAACAGGCCATCTGGAGCGGGACGACGGCCCTCAGCTGAGGGAATAAAAAAGACCCAGCAAGAAGAAGAAGAACTGTGTCACTCTGTCACTCTGGTAGACAACAGAGAATGAAAAAAGAACAGCTTTGAAAAGAAGAAGAGCTACAATCCCCATTTTAGCGTGATTGCTACAGATCAGGTGTTTGTCATGGACAACCGTGACAAGTGACAATGTCTTTCTTTCTACAAAGCGTGTGAAGATAAGAGAAGCTCTGAGAGACTGGCACGTTAGGGTTGTGTTTTCTGTGCCTGACCAAGCGTCACGTGCTAAGACTCTCTCACAGCTTTGTGGAAAATGAAATGCATTCAGATTAGGGATCCCGGTGCCAGTTGGTTTGAAATTTTCCCACAGCACTCCGATGTGAGAGAGAGAGAAAGAGAGAGAGAGGAGGGGAGCGGGACCCGACTCTTTCTTTGCTAACTAGAGCTGATCCTGAATGTGTCTGATTACTCCGCCAGAGTCAGTGAGCAGGAGAGCAGCAAGCGCTTCCAGTCAAGGGGAACACACAGCGTGATCCTGCATATCCAAACAAAGCACAAACCCGAGGAAATCCAAAACAAATCTGCCCCAAAGCTTGTTTAATGCCCAGCCTCAGATAGGCGGGATGGGAAAATGCAGGAGGGAGAGGAGAGTATGCCTCATCCCGTGAAAGATGTGGTCCACTTGTGATTTATTTTTATTGTTATTTTGTCTTTAGATCTTAGACCCGCCATTTTTTTTTTTTTTTACTCCTGTGTTGTTTCCTATTGTTTGTGGAGGAGGAAGCTTGGCCTCCACTGAGTAACATCTGAGAAAACTCTGTTTTTCCAGGAAATTGAATAGTGTGATGAGGTGCCTACCTTCCCAGAATTTCAGTTTATTTTTTGATGACTTCAGATGGAAGCATCCAGGCTGACAGAAAGGCTATACTTTGCATGAATAAATAAAGTGTTTAATCAGGGGAGCTATGGAAGTCTGAAAAATTCCCCTTAATGCCAGACCAAAACACTAAAATGTTGCCCTCTCTCTCAAGTAAAAATAACAGTGAAAAAAGGGTAGGTTCACATCATATAATCACTATGGTTACTCGAAAACATAGGAAAAGCACCGCCAGTGCAATAATGGAGAATTGGGGAAATGACTTTTAAGGAGACTGTCAGGCTTGTTTGAGCCGCGCATTCCAGCCCTCACATCAATGTGAAAGTGCTGGCTGAGGACTCCATCGATATCTGTCATCTGGGTGTTTTCACCGCTGGAATATGCGCTGCACCCCTGCCCTGCATTCTGTTCTGAAGCTACGAGAGAAGCCATCCAAATGTCAACCCCCAGGCTGGGATTCCTTGCTGTCCGTGTGTTTCCATTCCAGGCGAGTCGAGCCGAGCACTTGGCTTCCCTGAAACAAGAATGAGAGGAGGGAAACTGCGGCCAGATGCTCCGGTGCGGGGACTCAAACGCTGCCGGTCTCATCACCCCATTTAGTTTCGCTGACGAGGACTGCCAGTGGGGTGTAGGAATGCCATCTATGTTTATGGAAATCTGCTTTATTTAAACCCTGAACCTACGTCTCAGCTTAGGCCGCTCATCAACGCAGACTCTCAGAAAGCAACATGGCTGGATTACTTTAATGGCGACGTGTCATTGTGGATCACCGCCAGTGTAGCATGTGTGCGCTACCACCTATATCTTTATATTCTCACTCACACATCATGCACATATATTAGCATGACAGTGATGGAAAACACAGCTTCTTTGCTTCTCCAACCATCACTCACCAAACTCCTTTTAAAGCACCGTAGAGGACCGTATTCTGCAGTGCGATGGCTATCCGACAGCCGTGGTGGTGCATAAGCATTAAAGTCGAATTTGTTGGAGGTCCCAGGGTCTGTGCAAACAGAACTGTTTGGGTTAAATGCTTGTCTGATTTATGCATACGCTCTAAATGCATCCAGTAACTCATATCCGCGGGACGCTCAGATTACCGTGCAGGGTTGATGGGACTCTTTTTGGCCCGTGGATTTTTTCCACTACAACTTCAGGCCTGCTCTGATTTTTATGCCTGTTCTGATTTGACCACAGCCTATCTCTGTGACCTGGCTTTGTGAAGATTCGTCATAGCAACAAAAACAAAAAAAAGCAAAAAAACAAAACAAAAACAGTGATGCGAAACAAAGGAGGCAAATGCGAAACGTGTGGTGCACACAAGAGAACATAAGGGCCCCAAACTGAATGGACAAACATTGAACTTTCACTGAGTAAGCCCTGAAAATAAGAGTGCTAATTTCAGTGTTGGATTACCACGGTCTGCAGCGATGCACATCTTTTTCACACAATAGGTTCCACGCTGAAACACTATATATATTATTTTAGTTTAGCAGCTGGCAATACTAGGGGCAATGAGGGCTTGAATGCCTGGTTGATTCTGAGCAGAGATTAGACTTAGCCCCAGATGCTTATCAGCGCTCGGCTGTAAATTACTCTGGCCCCACATAATGGCGTTGTGCAAGTGCTTATCTCGATTGGTGATTGGTGGAAAGGGTGAGGGTAAGGGTGAGAGAGTCTCTGCTGGTTGCATGGCAGTAAGAAGTTTGTTTTAAATTAACAACATTGTAACCAGCCGATAGGCGGGGTTGATAATCCGTCGTTTTTTTTTTTTTTTTTTGTCTGCATTTGTCACTGATTACAGTGAGAAGGGAGCTCTGAGATCCATTTAGTCATTCGTTAACCAAAAAAAAAAAAAAGCCAGTCAACAGCAACAAAGAACACATTTGCCCTGCATATTTTAGCGCCATTCACCGACCATGTTTACTTTTTGGGAGTTTTAGTTAGAGATAAAAAGAACTTTTGACTGGCAGATTGCATTAGACAGTACTGCAAAGCAGGCCAGGAGGTGTGAATGCAGTCCAGGAATGGCTGGGTGGGTATCCCACATTTAAAACATACAGTACTGCCAGGTATGCTGGGCTGTAATGTCTTTCATGGAGCCAGTGTCTGAAGCAATTATACTTTGGAATAGTCCTTTAACCAGTGGTATAGGTTTACACAGAATGGAGCACAGGACATTCTTCAGACCTCTAATCCCTTTGATTTACAACAATGTGCAAAATCCTATCATTCCATGAAACACACACACACACAGACACAGACAGACACACACACACACACACACACACACACACACACACACACACACATACACACACACAAACATATATATATATATCCACATGACATATCCACAGTTCTCTTTTTTATATTTTCTGGGTAAAGGTGAACACCATTTTCACTGCCGTAGATAAAATGGTACTGCTAATAAGTACATAACGTACCTAAATGTTCCCTCCCTTAGTCAATTCACCAAAGCCTGACTAATCCGAAATGTTCTGGACAACGGTGATTTGCATATGAATTAAAATATGAAAACAATTACAGCACAGCAACGTGCCTATCTGGGTCAATTAAGTGAATCAATTAGCATGTCAAATCAGTAATTATATCAGAATCTAATGTTTCATTGTTGTTGATAATGAGATTGGATTTGCACACTATTTGTAATGGGCTTATAATTATGTAATGGGGTTAAAATACGGTTACTTTAACATACTTTAGTTTATGTAAATCAAAAAGTATGCGAGCAGTTGAAATATCTGCCAATGTCTGTAATGTTAGTGAATTATGACTGGGAGTTACAAATCTGCTTCTTTTTGATTCTGCTTCTCTGTGAGTGTGATACTGTAGACCAAGTCCTATGGCCAAAGCAGTGCAGCTGTAAAGGACCCAAGATCAGCTGTGTTCTAGTGGTTAGGGAGTTTGAATCCCACCCTCCACATGGCTGAAATGCCCTTGAGCAAGGCATCTAACACCCCACTGCTCCAGGGACTGTAACAGAAATACTGTAAATAGCTGTAAGTTGCTCTGGAGAAGAGCGTCAGCTAAGTGTAATGTAATGAATAATAATGAAAAGGTCAATGGAGAGTAAGTGAAGAGATGTCAAAATTCTCCATTAGACTTCCATCCTGTTTTGGGAGTTGGTAGTGTTTAAAAGGGCCATTGTCCAAGGAGGCCGAAGCAGAGCACTTACTGTACAGCCTACCTGACATCACCCACTCTCTCGCATTTTATATGTTCTCTTAGCTGAATCTCCGGGGTGAAAAGGTCAGTTTTAGTTTAGACAGGCCCCCAGGGCACCCCAAACTTACAAACCAGCCTTTGCTGAGCTGAAAGAGAGCTACAGTGAGTGAGCAATGTGGGTCCCATGCAAGAACCACTCACACAGATTTTGGTCCTGAGTACAAGTAATTTTGGTGAGCTTGCCACATTAGCCAACCATTCACCTATGAAATTTTATGTTTAACATTACTAATGAGTGCTCCAGACATATTCCAGGAGTTGTGCACAATTGCTCTTTTGCTTCTTATAATTTAAATAGTGTTTTGAAAGGAATTACTTAAAACTGCTCAATGACTTGTTGATACTGTAGATGGGGGTGTGATTTTCTTTGCTACACATAGGTACAGTCACAGTGGGATGTGTTTTACTCATTGTACCCCCGACAAGGTTTGCCTTACTAGTATGTGACTTATCAACATTTGTCACCATGCAAACTTGTTTTTCCTTCTAAACAAAACTTACTTTTTCCCCAATTCACAGACTAGAAAAGAAGCATTTATACAGCAAGCACCATACACACACATGCAGAGCACACGGTGAGGTGTTGAGGGCCAGGTGGGTATGCTTTAGAACAGCTGGTGGAAAGCTGCTGTACTCCTTAGGAAAGGCAGAGCAGATTTTTAACATGCTGTTGGCAATGCATGATATTGCAATGAATTAAGGTGTTTCATTACTGGATCCAGCACCTGTACAGAGCATGCCAGATGACCCCCTACATGGACTTCTCCATCAAAATGCCATCGTGGTTAGGCAACATCTCATTGCATAGGTTAGGTTATCAGGTTGTGACATTGTGACAATACTTGTGTGTTTTTAACTGACATGAGAAAAAAATCTATTTTTGTTATAACACCCTAACATGTTGTGCACCTTATTTTAAATATGTTTATTTCTCTTAATAAAGACTTTTATCAGCTACAGTTAGTGTATTTGTTAAGAATCTTTTTTGAGGTGGTTGAGCTGTTCTTGTGTTCATATAGATATTCTGGTATGGATTGAACGCACAGCAATAACAAACATGAAAAACTAACCACCCTCAAGAAAGAAATGTATTGACCTTAACAGCTAAGTTTAGATAACAAAGACCAATACTCAAGATGTAATAGGTCCTTTTGTTTTGTGTTCTGGCCATCTTCCTCCAACAACTAAAGCAGTATCTGTGATCCAAGCGTCCACCACTGCAACCACAAAAAGACATATTCTGGAAAGGCATCAAACCCAACTCTAAAGTAAATACTGATTTCAAAGCTTCCTGAGGAGCCGTATATTCTCTGAAAACAAACTCTTGAGAAAATAACGGTTTTCTCCCACTGCTCTTTTCTCACGTAGGGCTCTTTATTTTTTCATAATTGCCGGCTGATGCTGAGTAGTGGGCGAACGGCTGTGATGACGTGGCCTTGGGAACCCGGAGATGAGCAGTGTGTGAAAGAAAGTCCCATTTTTTGTAATTGCCATTACACGGCACAGTACACAGTGCACACAACAAAAAAATCACCCTCTGCATTTAACCCATCACACACAGACACACACACACACACGTGAGCAGGGGGCAGCCATGACAACGGCGCCCGGGGAGCAGAGCAGTGTGTGGGGATGGTAGCATGCTCTGGGTATCTCAGTGGCCCTACTGGCGACCCGGGGACTCAAACCTGCAATCCTGCGGTCACAGGTCTGATTCCGTAACCGCTAGGCCAGCACTGCCCCCACCACTGTGTTCGCTCGGCAGAGCGATTCGCGAGGCTTCCAGGACACAGCAGGACAGGCAGGGCCCAGGGCCGTGATGTCATTGAGTTGTGTGTGTGTGTGTGTGTGTGCTGTGTTTCAGAGGCACTTCAGAGCACTAGCTTTTCTTTGGGAAAGGAACTGAGGTGTGGGTAGGGCTTGCTTTCTTAACCCCGTCTCTCCAGCCCACCCGCTGGGCCCTGCTCAGGACGCCTCCCTGTCCCAGGCCCATTTCATCACTGTTTGCTCAGCCCGTAAACGCAAGCGCCCCGCTTCAGCATGTGATGTAAAAAAAGCTTTTATATCTTGTATGCTGTACACAAAACATATACTGTATGTATGCTTAGTTATATTTTATAAATCAGCAGCCTTCAGTGTTATATGTCAGCCATATATCCATTGGGCTCAGTCTGCTAAGTCAGTCTGCTACAGTACAAATGCTACAGTATGTTATTCACATTTTTAATCCTTGTGCATGGAATATCTCCACAGATGAAAAGGATGAAACTACAATTATACAACTTATAACCCTTTTTTAAAGAAAGAAAGAAAGAAAGAAAGAATGAAAAAAGAAAGAAAGAAAGAAAGAAAGAAAGACTTGGTGTGTTAGCTTCTTTGGTCAGCACTTTGGTCTGTAAAAGCTAATGTTCCCTCTCTGGTCATTCCTTCCCCTCTCTCTCTCATTTACATTCAAGGGGGGCATCATCACACTATAAGATACGCAAACAAGCATGGCCATCTGTTTATCATATCACCACTCCAACATCAATGTGGCTCAGAGGGGGGGAAATGGACCTCTGGTGCCAGGAAAGTAGTCAAAGTCCAAGAATGTCTGGGAGCTTAACTAATTACACTTGAATACCTTGGAGTTTTAAACAATAAAAACTTCACTCTGTATTTATCCAAGAACACAAAGACCCTGAGAGCTGAGCTGTCTGCACAAGCAGGTTCTGTGTGCTGTTACTGATAATGTATTTCTCAGTCTGCCTCTCTCTAGATTCTGAGACAGCAGGATCGTCTCCCAGCTGAATCTCTGATGGAACACGGTCTTGGCTGTGCTCTCTGCAGCCCCTCCTCACACTCACTCAGAGGAAACCACCACTCAAGACCGGCTCTGTTTGTGCACATGCTCCCCATGTTGCATAAGATTATGACGGCACGCTGTGGTCCCCTCTTCTCATGGCGAAGTACAAATTGTGTTGCCTATCTAAACACCCGATCAACCAAATCAACTGGTGTTTCTAAACACCAATTCAACTTGCAATAATCAATCATCCTCCAACTGTTATTCAGATTTTCAGATTAATTACTTTGTATAGGTCTTCGTCCTGACACCTTAGACTAGGGCGTTACATGATATACCTAAGATGTAAGGTCTGACCTTTGCTTGACCTGTTGGTGGTGTCTCACTTCTACGTCACCATGAAGGTGACGTCATCAAATGTAAGTGCCTGACACCACTGGTTCGTTCAGTGTCTATGTAGTAGACCCCTTATCCATAGTTCCCCTACCTTGTCATTGTGTCACAGCAATTTAGGTTAAACTCTGCATGCATATTACATATTACACTAATGTAAACTTCTAGAAAAGCTTGTGTTTCTATTGGTCAGTGGTTCCATGATGTCATTTAACTAGCCCTTTGCTAAGCCCCTCCCCATTGTGGCCACTGGCAAATCCTACATTATGGAACCAAAATAGTTACAGGAGGCCAGTCAAACAGTGTTGAAGATATGCTGGTGACAAAAGTCCTGTTCTGTGCTTCACAAAATTAGTGATGGACCTTTTCTTAGATATTGGATTGCTTTACAGTTATGATCCACACTTTGCAAATTTTTAAATGTATGTATCTAGAATTTCTTTTAACCTTAAGAATGGGTTAATTGCACTGACCCATAACACAGCTTCGCTCCTGGTTTTGTGTTAGTTAAAAATGGTAGTGTGTTGATCCACTCTTCCAAAAAATATATATATTTAATATTTTTTTGTCTGATCCATGAATGAGACTTGCTCAGTGTGTCTGTGTCAGTTATTGGCAAACTCAAACGTTCCATGTCAAAGGATATTGCCATGCCGAATCCAACAGAATTTTTCAGTTAACGCCAGGGTTTATGACAACCTGTAAAGCTGGAAAAGGTATTTTTTGCCTGGATTTTGATGTATAGAGTTGATGCATAGAGTTTTGAGAGTCCAAAAACACACTTAACAGAAGCAGATCTCCTGTATTCTCACTGGGAAGAGACTGTGTCTGACCTCTGTGTCTGCTGAACCCATTTTTGGCCAGTCGCAATAACTGACTATCTTCTCAATTCTTGAGTAGGAACACGCAGAGACGCTACTCATATTGCAGTGGTGACCTTCCAGATACACAGACATGCCACAGCTTGGCTGTTATGACAATGCTGGAGGAAGGCGGACTCGAAATATTTCATCTCAAATTCGACCGATTATCTTAAATATGAGTTCAGTGACATGTCTTTTAGACCCAAGGAAAATAGAACCCATAAACCCTGTTTTTGTTAAGTGTATCAACCCATACTTGAGGTTTTCCTTGTTGACCACATTGACAGATATAATTTGCCAGGATGAAACCCAACCAACTTAAACAATCTAAACTCCCATTTTCCTGACTTTCAGACACCTGTCTTTAAAGCTACACTAAATAGGCTTGAGGTTCCTTTCAAGTCCCAGTGTCTATTAACTGATTGCTACATTTTGTCTAAGAATCACTCTCCTGTGTTCATTTGGGGCTGTCTTTCATGTGTTGAGCCACATAGGACCATCCCAGGCTGGGCCTGAATGACTTCCATGTGTGCCTTCATATCATGACAGCATATGAATCGCTCACCCTAAACTTTCCTTTGAAGTGAATGAGGGAGGAGTCATAGGGGCAGAATAGTTGGACGCATGAGATTTGGTGTGGGTGGTTGCTTCTCAGCCAGATTATATAAAATGCATGAAAGTTCATGGTATTGCTAATTATTATTATTCCCACTGTTTAGAGAAAACAGAAGATACTTGTGCACCTAGAAAAAATACCTTTGGGAGAAGAGATTTACCTTGGGTGGCCTTCCTGACAACAAATCTTATTCTGGAATACTATTGTTTAGGTTTTATCATTATTATTCTATTATTCCTATTGTTTGGTTTGTTAAGTCGCATTGTCTAGTTGGTTTCCATTTCCAGGGCACTTCATCAGTAGTGCACCTTAGGACCTGTGGGTGCTTTAGGGTGTTTCACTATACACCTTCCTCTGAGACAGCCCTGCTTAAGGTGATCAATCTTTAGCATGTGTCCAGTGTCCAGTCAATCAATATTGTCCTCTAATGAGTCTTTATTTGGTAAATATAAATTGGGTAATAGTCTGTACAATAAAGCTACTGCTAATGCTAAAGCTAATACTACCAGTGGTTTTATACATCTTGCTATCTAATACTATTTTACTTTGACAACTCTCTGCTCTGCCGTGCTCCATACACCAGACAACTCCAGGGAGTGGAGCTAGCTCAACTAATTCCCTTTCTGTATCATCTCTGAATGTGAAGAATAGACTATGATCATAAAGTGATATGTTAAGCCCCATACATACAGTGTGAAATCATGTTTATGGAAATATCAAGCTAGATAGGTATTGTTTGTTTCACTTAATAATATAGTATGTTGACAGCTGACAGCTGATCAGTTTAAAGGCTCACCTTTGGCTAAAATATGTTGGCTGGGCATGGCACGATCTAATATTCTAGCGATACAAATGGCAATACAAATGGCAAGTTATCTGGTTTTGCACAATCTAGACTGTGGGCCTAATGGTGTAAAGTTAAACAATTTACCTTAATTAAAAAAGCTAGTGGTAACAGAGAGTGTGGGACACAATTGCAAGCAACTCTTAACTAAGATGTTAAGCAAACTACAACAGCCAAGCCCATAATTTCTACTTTTACGAGATCTAACTGCCCTGCTAGTTTGATTAGCGCTTTGATGGACACTGTAGATTACAGGACAAATATTTCCCAGCAGAAAGGCATCAAATCAAATATGTTTTCTCTTACATGTAGACAAATGTTGGCTTTCTGTAGGTGAGGTACAACATTAGTAGGCAGAATGGAACATTTATTGCAAAAACTGGAACAGCTTCCTTTTGGTGTTTTTCTCCCTGATTGCTGAACGCTCTGTCTATGTCTTCAAAAACAACCTTTTTTTCTGTCTGCTATTCATAATTCAGTGTTTTGTGCTTGTGCTAGTGTGGAAGAAAATGTCGAAAAAGGTCAACGAGACTTGTTGACTCTGTATTATTGCTACAATATTACTAAAGTCTATAACCTTAATGGCTGCCTATGAAGTCACCCTTTCACCAAAATGTTAATGCTTTTATCTAACTTCATCCTTATTTTTGTAGGATTTGTTGAACTAAGATTTAGGAGCCAGTTAGTCAGAGAGCTATTTTCATTTAATAAGGGCCGTGTGAAAGCAGAATGTTTATTATATGAGCATGGCAGAGACTCAGGACCAACTTGGTTCAAACAGTAGAGCTGCAAACATATTTCAAACAGTAATAGTCGGTGTGCGTGTTTGGCTTTTAATTATACTGGAAGATATACTATATCAGGCAAAGTGTGGTATATCATAATGAAAACCTTTAGTCATATAGTGTTATACAGTTTCTTGTTGGTCTGACTCAGATGTTGGGCTTGTCAAGAATGAAGTGCTCAGGAAATGAGTTTGCTTCAAAATTTATTGGGTGTTGCTTTTCAGCTAAAATATGCAATTTCTTTCCTTTGGTTTTATTGCATTCCAGAGCAGCCTCAAATTCATGTGATGCTGACGCTGATGAATGTGACACGGCACCAGTCAAGAAGAGGATCAGGTGGGGATTTCATGTTCTCCCATCACCAGTGAGTTTGTAATCAGCCCCTGTATCCTGTTGTCAAATAGTTTCGCCCACGGTGCTCTTTTTCAGTCCATTTTTTTCCCATTGTTTCGATGAAACCTTATGCTTTCAACACTTTGCTAACCCCTCCCCTCCAAAAAAAAAGAAGACACGTCTGATGATCAGCCTTACTTATGATTAAACACCCCACGAAGATGGATAGAGACGGACACGAAAACAAACACACTGCGATTAAAAAGGAGAAAATTACTCTTCTCCTTGGATCAGCCTGTTCCTGGTTTTAGGACATTGGCACCAGGCCCCTGCTTGCCCTGCCAGTGCTCTCCAGAGTACACACGCTGCCCTCCCACTGATTAAGGAGAGCTCTGGCAACAGCAGAAGGACGCGGTCGTTCCAGCCAGCCCATTTCCTTGCGACATTACATTACATTAGGCTACATTACACTTAGCAGACACTTTTATCCAAAGCGACTTACAAAAGGAGGACATAATAAGCTAACAGATGTGTAGGGAACATCAACGGTACCTATATAAAGAGATGGTTAGTAGAGATTAGATTTGTTAGGAAGGGAAGCAGTCTTGGAAAGGAAGGGTTCACAAGCTTTTTGAAGGTCGAAAATGATGTTGCTGCTGTTGCTGCTGCGACTGGTTGTTCCACCATTGAGGCACAACGACAGAGTAAAGTTTGAAGTGACCTCGCTTTGTCTTGGGAGAGGCTACGGCCAGGCGGCGTGACACGAGCAGCCGTGTGGATGGAGTGTCTCTGCAGATTTACCTCCACTTCCCTTGATCAGTCACACTGCAACAGGGCTGTCTCTCACGTTAAGATGGATCTTGGAGCGGGAGGGAGGGGAGACCACATGAATGGGCCACGCAATCCATCCTGTGCGAAGAAGGACCATTTATCTGATGTGGCTAAAAGGATTCAGGTGTTGGTAAAAATAACAGAGGTGAAGTAGAACAAGGTTGTTATCGATGCAGCTGTTTTGGGGCCCTATAATATGCTGCAGTTCTTTGAAAAACACTTGTCCAGGTTTTTAAGGTGTAAAATCTGTTAAATGCTGAAGAATTTCATATTTCAAATCTTACAATCTGAACAAATCATAATGATTATATGTGAAATAACACAAGTAGCAAGAACAAATGTAAAGGGATACAGTATATATGACAATGGGACATACTGTATGTATCAGTCTGTGTGCACAACTTCATGTGGGACTATGTGTACTTACAATTCTCTGTTTAAATTTTAAAGGAGAAATTCTGTGTAAAATAACTTTGGTATGCTAAAATATGATTACTCTAGCCTGCTGCATTCCAAACCTTCTTAAACCACTCTACTAATCAAGTGGCCACAGTCGAGAGGTGCTTCTGGCCCACCAACCGCTAGCCGAAGTGAGGCCTGCATCCCTGGCCCCGCCGTAGGCCTCTAGCTGTGAGTGACCTCACCGCTGCAAAAAGAAGAACGCTGGTCGGAGGTACAGTACGGTGTTGTTCCTGCCCTGATTCGTGTGACAGGGAATTTTGGGATTTTTGACTTCATAGGACTGTTGACATGGGAATGCATAGGACTGTTTGCCAGTTGGGGGCCAGACCAATCCTCTTCAAAAAATATATATATATATGTGTGTGTGTGTGTATTTTGTATGTGAAATGAAAGCCTGCGAAAGTTCTGCCAGGAAGACGACATTGGCTGGGACGGGCGCTGTCTCCAACCAATCAGCGGCCGCCACCTGCTTTATAATGACCTGTCTAATTTACCTTTTTCGCTGCTTCAGGTGCAGACGTTTTGACGCATTTTCCTTCGCGCAAATTATCGTTATGTCGCAGCTCCCTTTCGTTGAATTCGACATCGCTGATTCGGATGAGGATATATCACCGGCTCGCTTTTCCTGCTCGCATTCTCCCGAGCTGATCCTAAAGATATTTCACTCTGCGCGCTGTTTGACAACCAACGTCAACATTCCCTACTAAACCCCGAATCGCCCAGCTATTTTAAAATTTCTCCCGAGCTCCAGTTGGTTCTAGTTCAGGTCTCCCTTCCCCGGAGCCGTGCCACCTCCAACTAACCTGCCCTTTGTTCGTTTCAGTACCAAGCCTTGTTTTTCCTTGTATTCTGTTACCTTATTGTGCCGAATCATGGGTCGCAGCCTCGAACCACGAGAGACCAAAAAAAGCGAAATCTGTGTTTTTGCATTCTTTATTCAAGTGTCAATAAGCTGTCATTGCTGCGTGTTGACTTCCTCATTTCTTGAATTAAAGGTGATACAATAAATGTAGCTTTTTTGCGTCTTAGTTCACTATATTATGCCTAAAATGGGTCTCACGCTGCATTGTCTCACTTTAGCAAACACGTTAGAGGGAAAGGTCGCACAGTAGGGAGCTTCTTAGACACGTCGTTCTGGCGCAACTTGTCTCCCATCCACATATCAACCACACCTGTTGCTGCTTAGCTAGAATATCGTCAGTAGCCAGCCTATGCACCTATTCTACAGGCAGTTGTGGTCAGCACCTGATCAAGTTGCCACTTAAACCACATTCCTTTGTAAGCTTAATGATTTATAAATTTAGGTTTAATAATATTATATCAAGACTGCCAACTTTAGACTTATTTAAAGTTATGCAACACAAACACATGTGGTAGCCTACTATTTTATTTAAAGATTTACTTCGTGGTCAGAGTGTAATTATTATTAGGCTGTTATTATTATAAATTTCTTATTATTGTGCATTTGTGACATCATGCTAAATGCAAATATGGTGATCTCCTGATTAGAAATCGCTATTAGAAGAAGCATCCCATCAGAAAACGCACGTTTCAGACAGTTTTGCGAGGCTACAACAACCCATAAAGCGCTGCGGTGGTTGGAGGAGTTGAATCAGGTTCCAACGCAGTCACGTGGTATGTTCAAAAATGAAGCTTCATTTGTCATCAGTCACGTGATTTTATTGTAACAACACAAGCCCCAACACTGTGGCTTCATCTCGCACGCCCTCTTTGCTCGACGCAAGCTCCGACGCCTTACTTCAGATGTCCCATCACTAATGGCAGTTCGTTCACCTATTTATATGGTTTGGAGTACATGTGTACTATGCATCTGTAGTTCGTACCTCCTACATGGTACGCTCAATTCCTCGCCCTCAGTGGATTTATTTGGGATAATTTGCGCATTCAGTGGTGCTCGTTTGCTTATTAGCAGCGATAAACGATGCTAACTATGCTAAAATGCTGAGCAGCTAACAGTGTTTACCAGTGATTAGCTTATGTTTGTTAGCCGTGATGCTACCTGTCTTGTCAGTGCTACTTTGCAGGTTTCGCTAAGGTTGTTAGCGGCTATGCTACCAATGCTTCTGTTTGATAAGGTCCGCTTATTCGGTGGGATATTACAGCATCTGGTTTTGAAGTCTTCCTTTAACATAAGTGATTGATACAAGGATACAAGGAGTTTTATTTGTCACGTACATAGACATACTGGGTAGTAGGACATGCAGTGAAACTGATGATTGTGGGTCTAGACTGTGCATGGGGAGTGATTGATGCTTGGATATGTACATTGCAGACATCCCAACCTCCACAAACTCTGTTCCGGGAGATGTCAAACCCCCCCCCCCTCTTGCTCACTTGGTCTGGGTTCCCGGATATTTTATTCCAATTCCGGGCATCCGGGAGCCACTATCGATATGCCGGAGACTCCCGGAACTTCCGGGAGACTTGGGATGTCTGAC
Organism: Coilia nasus; assembly: GCA_027475355.1. NCBI lineage: Eukaryota > Metazoa > Chordata > Actinopteri > Clupeiformes > Engraulidae > Coilia > Coilia nasus. The sequence goes on from CM050213.1 coordinate 7,560,334, forward strand.
ATTGGCGGCCAAATGTTGCAGGCTAACTCACTTAGTTGCTAACATGCAGCTTAGCTCCGGTTAGCTTCCTATCAGGCAAATGGGACTTTCAGTGTAACTCGGCTTACTCGCCGACCATATTAGTTTAAAATAAGCTCGTATGAATATTTAGGAGTGTGAAAGTTGTCACGTGGGTAAATTCTGATGTAACCACTGGCCTTCCTGGGTGGCGTTTTCAAGGTAGCCTGCTATAAACCATCTAACCTTAGTCAAGTTCTAAGGGGCTAGTATCTGCCTGGTTAATGCTTTCGTTGCTCAACTGGAAAATGCGCGATGTCTACACACTAGGTGGTTTAATTTCCTCTACGTAGAGACAAGCTTACATAGACGGTATCTCGTGGGGTTTATTGTTGGTTAATCTGTTCAAACTTTACAAGCTATAACTGCTTAAACATTTGCCTGTGATCCAACGTAATTAATCCACTCTGCCAGTCCCTGGCTATCGTGCTTGACGTGACGGTTCCGTTATGGAGAGTTCAATCCAGTCAGTGGGATGGACGTATGTGTCTATGGATGGACATGTTGGTGTGTGGAAGTTGTCGTGTGGGTTAATTCTGATGTAACCTATAGTCTGCCTAGGTGGTTTTTTGAGGGTCAACCAGCTACAAACCTTCAAAACTCCATAGACAGTTTTAATAATGCAGTTCATTCTAGGACATGCCATTCAAATCAAACTAATGGAAGTAGCTCAGCTAACCCGTGAACTATTAAGCTGAAGAGATTTAGTCCTATTTTCTTATGCATGCGCAATGACTATATGTCCGTGGCTGTTTTAATTGAATCATTTGGCATTTGATTCAAAGGATGATGTGATGCGAACCGTAAGAAACCAATGTTTGCTTCCAAATCCTACACGTCCCAGTTGCCCATATGAATACATCATCATTAGGGCAGATGCCGTTCTTTTTTCATTCATCACATGTACTTCCCCATGTGCACAAGCGTTTTCGTTCTGCTGCCGGTTCGTTCTGCTGCCCGTTCGGTAAGCTGACAGTTAAAAGATGGGCACATTTTTATGAAAGCTCTGCAATTTTCTTTGCTGACTGATGGAAACTAATTACTTACTCCTCGGCTATTCGGTGTAGCATTTATAAAACAGTTGCTTAATCTGATGTTTATGGGGGTCTTGCAGTAATTTCCTTTCATCTTTCACCGCAAATTTCACATCGGATGCCATTTATTAGCCCTTATTAAATAGGGTTGATGGGTTAGTTATTGATCATTTCAGTACATCACAAACTTTCGCTCAGGTTCCGTTCCGTGCCGAGGTATGCATTCATTCACTACGGGCACATGGTAGGATCGGATTGGATTGGTATTGGATTGGGTGTTGCTACCCAAAGGGTGGTCTGTCCCAAATCCCTGTGTTCGTGTAAGCGGATAATTGTCAGAGATCTGGCCATTTCCGCTACGCTAGATGGCGCTGTATTCCTTTCAACAAGTGGTGTTAGAACTACTTCAGGTTGACGGCTGCTAAAAAGAAAATAAACAAACTATCTGGCGGCATACAAAACAAAGATAGCGCTCGAGGAGGTTGACAGAGCAGCATTTGCATGCATGTTGTGCATTCTCCTTTGTTTGGAAGTCCGTATGAAAGAACAGACAGCGTTTTTGGTTTCCTTGATACGACATGAACTGTGCCGTCGGCGTTTGATATTACAAGCAATTGAGGACAATGAGACTTGTTGAAAGCAGGCGCTAGAAAGCCTCGACGTTCAGTATGGATGAAAATCAGGGACAGAAGCTTCTGGGATCGAGTGGTCTTACATGCGCAGTACGCGAATCCAAACCAATACCGTGCACAAGGCGGCACGCACCAGGCGGATTAACATTGGCTTAAGCCAGGGGTTGCAATCGGATTCGCGAAACCAATCCCTATTCGATCTTTAGCCTGTGCACATGAATTCGATACGATCCCAAGCCATTTCCAATCGGATTCAACTTGTCTATGTGCACGCAGTGATTGACTCCTTGCAGGACGTCGATGTGGCTGCATGCAGTGTTGTTAACTAACTGACTTCTTTTATCTCTGCAGGCTAACTGTCCCAGGTGCAGTAGTTTAATAGTGGTTTGGCCATTATGGTTATGTCATTCTTTGTAATCTTAACAGTGGTGTAACATGTCCACTCTTGGCTGTCCAACCCTGAGTAGCCATTTTGAAATGGTGCTGGTAAAGGAATTTTTCCCAGACTTCCCAATGTTTTTCCACAGAATTGGCAAGAGTGTTTTTTTCTTTGGGTAACATGGGTTTTTCGCCTTTCCCTGAGAGTGTGACTGATAAATAAATAAACATGTATTTATGTTCTGTAGGAATAATTGTTCTGTGGGAATAATGTCCAATACCTGCACCGCCTTGGTTTAATTTTAAATCTTGTCAATTAAATATTTCTTCTCTACATACAATTTTGTGTTCTGTGTCATGACCCTGGTTTCCCCAGTCTATTCTGTCATATGTCTATACGCCTCCTCCTTAAGGCTATTGCTAATTCTCTCCATCAGCATTTAAGGTGTCTTATACGCATCTCATTTAAGTGTTAAGCTCTCCGTGAGTCTGTCCTCTCTCGAAACATTATATGCTCACGTTTGATTTTTGCGAGTAAGGAGCAGTGGTTTTTGTGAGTTATTGTGTGTTGCTTTCTGCAGGCCGTTATCCGTGCGTTGCTCTCAGCAAGCCAACCTCTCTGCGTCACAAGTTGCTCTTAGTAGGAGCCGAACTGCATTGTCATGCTAGTCGCTCTCCGTCAGGGCTGATCTGTGCGTCTTGCGTTTTGCCTATCTCAATCCGACTATTTGGGCCACTCCTTTCGTTTTGGAGCCGTGACAACCGCCGTGGAAGGGGGAATGACTGACTCCTTTATCAAGCACCAGGGGAGATGGTTTTGTCAGCTTCGAGGCCTTCATCAAACCTGGCTCCAAATCGGTTCTGCATGCTCAAGTATTGCTCACTATTAGCAATCAAGGCATTTCTATTTGCAACTACTGGTGGTGGTGTCAGTCTCTGCAGGCTGAAACGTTTCATATGCTATGCTCTCCGAGAGAGCCGATCTGTATGCCATATATGCAGCTCTTCGTCAGAGCCCATCGGTCTGTCATTCGTGTCTGCTCTCCAAGATGGCTGGTAAGTGCATCTTATGTTGCCCTCTGATGTCTCATGTTGCATGTCATGGCATTGTTGCTCCGAGATAGCCGTTCTCTGGGGCAGTTCTATATGTCTCCGTCTTATATGCTCTCTGTGAGAGCCGCTGTAAGACTTCTATGTAGCTCTCTATGAGGGCTGATCTGTTCGCCTTACGTGTCTTGTCATGTGTGTTGCCCTCAGAGATAGCCGTTCTCTGGGGCAGTTCTGTGTGTCTCTGTCTTATATGCTCTCTGTGAGAGCCGTTGTAAGACTTCTATGTAGCTCTCTACGAGGGCTGATCTGTTCGTCTCATGTCTCCGTCATGTGTGCATCCCTCAGGGATGGCCGTTCTCTGGGGCAGTTTTGTGTGTCACCGTCTTATATGCTCTCTGTGAGAGCCGCTGTAAGACTTCTATGTAGCTCTCTATAAGGGCTGATCTGTTCGTCTTATGTCTGTCACATGTGTTGCCCTCAGAGATAGCATTTTCTGGGGCATATCCGTTTGTCTATTGTCGCGCTCCGAGATAGCCGTCTCTGGGGCTTCTATGTGTGTCTCTCGTCGCGCTCCGAGATAGCTTTCTCTGGAGCTTATATGTGTGTCCCTGTCGCGCTCCGAGAGAGCCCTTCTCTGGAGCTTATATGTGTGTCCCTGTCGCGCTCCAAGACAGCCCTTCTCTGGGGCTTTTTTATGCGCTCCGTGATAGCCGTTCTCTGGGCTTTTTTATGCGCTCCGAGATAGCCGTTCTCTGGGGCTTTTTTATGAGCTCTGTGATAGCCGTTCTCTGGGGCTTTTTTATGTGCTCCGAGATAGCCGTTCTCTGGAGCTTATCTGTGCGTATCTGTCTTATATGCTCTCCGTGGGAGCCTATATAAGACTTCCATGTAGCTCTCTGTTATGTGTGTTGCCCTCAATGATAGCTGTTATCTGGAGCAGCTTGGTGCGTCTTCGTTTCGATATCTGTGAGTTACACGTTCTCCATTCACATAAGAGCCCGCATTAACAGGGCATTGCATAGTTCTAGCGCCACTGGACTGCAAAGATTGCTGTCTAGGGCCTACAAGGACCGTCTACCCGTGTTCAGGCAAAGAGTCAGTTTGCTACTGTATTCATCTGCTCCGGCACCACTGGACTGTAAGAAATGTTGTCCTATAACAACCCTGCTAAACTGTAAAGCGCTTTGAGCTGCATTTTGCATGTATGAATTGTACTATACAAGTAAAGTTTATTATTATTATTATTATTATTATTATTATTATTATTATGTGTGTTGCCCTCAGTGATAGCTGTTCTCTGGGGCAGCTTTGGGTGTCTTCGTTTTGATATCGGTGAGATACGCGTTTGTCATAAGTGCCAGTGCTGATTAGTTTGAAGTGTTTTTCTGCTAACCATTTTCTTCTCCGCTCCAGGTGGGGTTCCGGTCATCACTTCACGGTGGGTCTAGTGTCTTTCTGCTTCACTGTTCTCGTCTTTGGGGTTAAGTTTTAATCCACACGGCGGGTATTAAAACTTATAAATGCTATATCTTGTTTTTGGGGGAAAATTCTGGGTTCTGCTAAACGGCAACGGCTGGTTCTGCCGGATCCCAATGATGCAAGACCCAGGCTGATGACCGGACCTACGCCAAAGAATATCTACTTTCTAATTAATGTTCAGTTGTTTATTCTGACCATATTAAAATGCTTTAATTGGAATTCTTATTCTCTGAGTCTTTCTGGCCGAACAGTTTTTTATATGTGGGCAGAGGTGCATTTTATTTTCCAATGTGTGTTAAGTAGGGCATTTGTTCTTGTTAGCTGTTAGGGCTAGTGCCAGAGTTCTGTGTTCAATTATGCAAAAAGATAGAGGTAAACGCACAGCGGATGTAGAATAGAAGTTACTTGTGTTAGTGTGTGGGGTGGAGGATCCTCTCTCCACGCTGGTGTGGCTTTGGGGTTGGATAAGTGTTCCGGGGCCTTCTATGGATAAAGGGGTAGCTGCAGAAGTGACACGGGAACCACACAGGAGATGATGCTCATCACTGGACTCCGGAGGTTTTCTATGGAGCAGAGCATAGTCGGTGAAGTTGCACAGGACGCGCAGGAGATGATGCCAGGGTGGACGGCTGAGGGGGTCTCACCGTGGGTGGTTGCTCACCCCGGGCCTCCCGGTCACTCCGTGTTAAGGAGCTAAGGGGCTCATCCGCACCCCCGACATATGGACAAGCGGACTGAGTAGAGGTGCACTGCCGAGTACACCAGTGTCTTTGTTGGCAGGGGGTAATGTAGCAAACTGGGCTAGGTGCGCGGCCCACAATGCACTGGGCCGAGATGGGAGTGGTTACTGCGATACTTAACCTTAATACTACTTTAGATGTCACCCTTGGGGTGAAAGGGGGGCCGGAGGCTGACACCTCTTCTTTTGAGCTTAATGTGTTATCTTTGTCTGTGCATTCTAATCCTGTGTCCTAATAAACGTGAAAGTGGAACATCTAAGTGTGGTTCTTCTGGTTCGTCAGGACATTACAATATTGATATCAAACTTCGATAATTACATAACCTCCGCCCCCTGGGGGAGGTAATAACTCCAGTACTACTTCAACAATTGAAAAAGCTAGTAAATCCTGCACCAGTCTGGAACGTGCTTAGTCTAGCCACCTTGTCAAAATGTGAGGAATTTGCAGAATTTTTCACCAATAAAAAACAGCTATTAGATCTGGTGTTACTAGTGACACTAGTTACTCCCAGGATCCCCCGGCTGGGAACAACTGACCCTCCAGAATTTTAGTATCGTCATGGAAGACGCACCCTATAATATTGTCAAACAAAGCAAGCAGTCAACATGCAACCTTGACCCAACTTTCCTTGTGAACAATATTTGTCAGGTGCGTCTCCACAGCCATACTACACATCATTAACACCTCTGTCCTCACAGATGTTTTCCCCAATGGCTTTAAAACCGCCATCATGAAGCCAAAATGAACTACAATACGTTAAACAACCATAGGCCCAACTCAAACCTCCAATTTATAAGCAAAATACCTCAAAAAGTTGTTTCCAAACAGCTGAACCAGTTCTTAAATAAAACAGCATACCAGAAAAAAATCCTATTAGGTTTTAGAGCCAATCACAGCACAGAGACTGCCCTAACCAAAATAGTAACAAAACCTGGGTAGGTCTGTCAGGTCATGTACTAAAATGGTTTGAGTCATATATTACTGGAAGACAATTTTATGTCAGTACTGCCGACAACGTATCCAAAGAACACAACATGTCCTTTGAGGTCGCTCAAGGTAGTTGTCTTGGCCCCCTCCTTTTTTCATTACATATGCCACCACTGGGCAAACATCACCAAAGAACATACTGTAACACGGACAACCATAGCTATGCCAGTGACACACAACTCTATAATTCAGTCAAAAAAACACTGCCCTACACTCATTAACCTCTTGCTTGCCAATGGATGAGTAATAACTTTCTAAAACTAACTGAGCTATTACTTATTGGGGGGCTCTTAAGGGGCTCTGTCAGAGGAGAGGTAACAAGCCTAGGTGTGAATGCCCTATTTACAGGCCTCTTACAAAAGTCAATTGAAAAACTACAACTTATTAAAAATTGTGCTGCAAGGCTGATAATAATGCTTATTATTATTATTATTATTAGTAGTAGTAGTAGTAGTAGTAGTAGTAGTAGTATAAATTATTGGTATAAATGATACTGAACAGTTAAAACAAGACTCTTTTATTTGGATCATCATTTATTCCTCTTGGTGTCGCCAATCTGCAAATGACAAATGTCATGCCTACGTCATGCCACCTCAGGACCATGTGTAAATGTGCTATGTTTGCCAACAAGTAACTTTTCATAAATAATGATTCATGTGTTAAAAAAGGAATCAGCATGTTAACAGTGTGTACACACTATTGATACATGGCCAACATAACTCCTGAATATTGTGTTGACTGAAGAAATACTTTCACAACTCAAGTCACGATTTCAGATATAATTGATATGACAAAAACGTGGTCGTGAATAAATGTTAGTGAATAATATTTATGGTCAACAAGGCAGGATAAATAACATTTGTAATCATCTAAGTGCCCTCTGTGGACAGCGAACACTTGGAGGAAATGGACTTCAAATGGTCCACATTCCTGACACAGAAAACCAGTGTCTATTATGAGGCCCCACTGCACAATCTGCCGTTGAGCCAAGCAGTGCAAATTAAATGTATAGGCATCAACCTAATTATGTCCATTCCTTCATATGGTTTTAATTCCGTCAGCTGTCAGGTTTGTGCCATACGCGTTGCTAAATAGATGCTATGGGCCTTTTAGATGGCCAAACGTACATAAGTAGGCACATGTGTGTGCTTCAGCTAAAGTATTCTGCTTTTCAGGAGGTTTTGACACTATGCAGCCACCCCCCCACCCCCCTTACACATGCCTTGCTACTTAATAGTTGCAGAGGACTAACGTTGTTATCCTTTGAGGGTTCGCTTCATCTAAATACTGTATGGAGGCCTGAAAACATGTCTCCACACAACAGGGAAGAAGTATTTAACAGTTTGTAAAAACATGAAAGAAAGTCCTGCCAGTGAAAGATAAACCACAATTGTGTGTGAGTGTGTATGTGTGTGCGTGTGTGTGTGTATCTGTGTAAAGGAGTGGGAGGCGGAACAAGGAAGAATATTCCATAGCACATCCTCCATATGTTGGTGCCTGGCGGGCAATGTGGCATCCTATTGTGGGTGAGGAATGCCCTTTATCCTCAGCATGTAGCGACACGACGCACTTGTACTTCCTCCGCTCACTCCGAATGTAACTGAAATTTAGCCACGCCTACATCAATCAGTCAAATATTTCTCTATCAAACAAAAGCTATCACACACACACACACACACACACACAAGCACACACACTTTTCACAAAGCTATATACTACATATACCTTTGAAGGGGGTTGTCATACTGTAACTAAAGAATTGTGCCTACGCCATGATATATATTCAACCCTTAGGAAAGAAATGTTTGGCACTTAGTCAAAGATTTATCAGGAACAACACTGTACCTTAGAAAACACTGTACACTGTCAAAGTTGTGACACCTCTTAACAGGTTTTACAGTTTCTTATTGAGGACTTGTTGTGCCCATACCTATAGCTAAACAGCTCCCTCACCCCCTCAAACTCACACACACACACATAGACACACACACACACACACACACAGTGACACAGGGAGAGAATTTGAGTGAGTGAGTGAGACAGAGAGAGAGAGACAGAGAGAGAGAGAGAGACAGAGACAGAAAGAGAGAGAGACTCATCTCCATAGCAACTTAAAGTTCGTAGTTATCCTCCTGAGCTGCCCGGGCCAGGTCCACTCCAGTTCCATGCCTGTCCTTCACTGGATCAATGGACAGAAAAGAAGAGATCCTCTGGTGAATAAGATAGCTTGGCCTGCATCAGTGAGCACTCAATGACCAAATCTGGCACACTTTGAGATTTAGCCAGAAAACCCAATTAGCCTCCTGACAACTTGAGTTAGTGTCACATGACGTTGAAGTTTTCAGCGCCACATTAAATGTACATGGTCCAGACAGTCAGCTAAAGGAGAAAGGTTTATGATTACTGAGTGCTGAATGCTCACAGACGGTCGCTCCACAGTGAACATTATGTAAAACGTAGTCCACTATCTTAACATCACTGACAACTTCAACTTGAGCTACTTTAACTATAGTATGTATGTAAAGCAGTGATATACTCTGTAAAATCCTCTCTGTAAAAAAGAGAGAAATAGTAGTAGTGTTGGTATAAAAATCACATATTATGGTCTGAATCTTATTGAATACAAGCGCGTCAAATTACATTCCCTCATCTTGTCATCTTCACAAAGGTGTGAAAGACCACACCAAAGATACAAAACACACCATAATAATTTATTAATGAAGGGTTTAAAAGGGGTGTGGGTGATTTAGTGAGTTGGCTTGTGTGTAAAGAATCTAGAAGTGTTGAATGACCTGTGTAATTAGACTAGCCTTTCGTTTAAAAATACCTCAACGGCTGCATTCTAAAATTAGACGTCTTCACATTGTGGTTTGTAAATTGTTAATTAACTTATCACTTTGCACGTGCTTACTTATTAATGGTAGTTTGGTGAAGTCTAGTTAACACCCACATGCGCACAGACATACATGATGGTGCCAGATCCACACACGAACGCTCAGTTTCCAGATAATGTTTAACTTCGCCTACGCCTGTGCAAACTTTTAAACGTGCACTGGCTTTTAAACAGGACAAGAAATACAGAGAACCAGGAAAGAAACAGCAATATAACACACAAGCACGTGTCAGCCATGCAAAATGTCATTCAGAACCAAATACGTTTCAAAAATGTCACTTTCACCTCTAATTTTAAACACCACACGTTTCAAACTTCCACAAATTACGTTTTTTTTTATAGACACTTCATCATGCTCAGCTGTTCCGCACGCTGTCATTAAACAAAAATCCTTCAAACCTCTGCATCAACCGCTCTGGATTGAACAGGGGGGTGACTGCACTGAGACTGGCAGTCAGACCATAGCTAGCCAGAGCTGGGCTGGGCTGTGCTGTGCTAGGCCGCTGCAGGCACAAATGTGTGTTTGGCTGAGTCAGGCGTTGAGTTCGGAGATGCTGTGTTACAGGGCCAGGTGTTGACCATTAGCGCCCATCTGGATGCTATAACGCTGTACCCAGGGCCAGCAGGGGCGGGACAGCGTGGCCCAAACACACAGTGCCCAAATTAGCTTTACGATGTAACACTGCGCCCCCACACACCCCACCCCTCCCCCACACACACACACCCACCTCCACCCCCACATGTCCCTGACACCAATTAGCCGTGCAGTACACTTTTTTCTTTCCATTTCTTGTCAGTGCGCTTAGCTTTAGGCTTTAACAGTAAGAGATTTTACCCAGCAACGCCTTGTGCACACAACACACACCTACGCGGTTTTTGTGTCATTTTGGGCCATTTGATATGGACTTCACATCTGCATTATGCCTGATTTCATCCACATTTCAGCCAATTACCATGCACCAAAAATCCTCGAGCATGAAGTTGCCTTATTTTTAACTGAAGTTGTTATATGCTACTCTAACAGGCTCTGCACTGGTCTTATAAAAGACTGCTGGTTAATATGGTCCTACAGCCTACCAGCTGATGCAAAGGAGCCATACACAGCCAGTTATGCTTCAGTGACCCTCAGGAATCCAAAGGGTTGCTAACTTAATTTAAAATGTTTCCCAGCAAACACACTGGGAAAAAAGAGCCGGGAAAGTACTGCAGCAGAACCTAAAACAGTCTCAATGTTATTTTTTTGTTTTTGTTTTTATTATTAATTGGTGGTAGTCATGAGACATGCTCTCCGCTGACGTTTTTTTACCCTCCCGTTGCACGTTTGAACCACCACAGCTCCTCGACTGCAGAGTGGAAACTGCTATACATCATGGCACAAAACTGTGCCCGAATTGTTCTGCCAGGCTCAAAGCCGAAACTATTTCTGGAAACTCTGCGGGCTAAAAATAAAGCCTGTCTGGTCTGTGGATGTGAAGGATATGGCAAAGAATGGCACAAAGTGAAATCAGACAAGGTAAACAGATAACAGGGCGAAATGATACCTCTCATCAATCCCTCCATTGTCTTCAGAAGGTACATTACACACATTCACACCCCTATACTCGAGAAAAGTGCCATTCCATTTACACATCTTTTTTCCAGGTGACTGCTGTTGAGTTATTCTCTTCGTCTAGACAGCATGGGCACAGTGGGACTTAAGTAAACACTTTAAACACAACTCATGTATAGTTTGCTTAGTGCAAGGGCATGAAACTAAGATTTGTGTTTTGAAGATGATGAATGTGTTTGACTTTCTTTAATGTACCTAAGCGTGATGATCATGTTTTTCAATATTTTTCAAAGCTCCGTCAACATTATTTTTATTACCTGGCACTTGGCAGCCCAGCAAGCATTTCAATCACTGTGTAATATCTGGGTTTGGTGCAGCGATCTTATCTTGTGGGCAAAATAAGAAGTTAGTTTTAGTAAGTAGATGTTTTGTAAATATACATCACAGTGCAAAGATATAATGGTCTACTAGGATGATTAATGCCCTGTTGTTTCTCTTAGAATATTAGTAACTACTACTAAATAGTACTACTGTAACTACTAAAAGTAAGGCCAAACTACAAAGGTTTTCAGATAGTGATGTATGATGTAATGTGATGTCACGTGATATAGCCAACAATCTGTGCATACTACAGGTGGACATAACATGTTTTACATAATACAATTTACTAAGTTATGTGCTTAGTGTACTTGTAGGTGAATTGTATGTCCAGAAAATCAGTGGCAGAAATGTTTCATGACCCTAAAATGAATGGGACCCAAATGAAGAATACAGCAACAACTGTTGCTTGATGACCACCAAAAACAACTGACAACTAAATTGCTACAGCTGGATAATGATGTGCAAAAAGCTCATTAGAATTCATGCCCTTGATAAGTTCCAGACCACAGCACCCTAGTTTTAGTCAATATTTCCTGAAGTGTGATGTTCTTTCCTTTCAGCAGCGACAGTGCCACAGAAAGGAGAACTCGTGTACTTCATGAAAATGTTCACCATTAAAAAGATAAATTCCTGAGTAAGCATGTGGCCCTCCACTTTGTGCCGTCTGGTGGACTACTCTTTTTTTTCTTACTTAAGAAACAAAATGTCCCAGCAAGGGCTTTTAAGCACGCCACACCTTGTTAAAGCCTCCCAGAACCAGAAATCTTTTAACAGCAGACTTCGACTCAATGTATTACTTAACATCTAATTTATGGGACCAGTAGCTTTAGAGTGCTACCCCATGTCAACCCCAGTGGTGGTGGCTGACAGGTCCAGCGCTATGCCAGGCCTGGAGAGCAGCAGTGGAGGGCTAAAGTGGGGGTGGCCAGGGGGGTGGCCAGGGGGCGGATGAGGGGCCGGGTGGTGGTGGTGGTGGTTGTGTGTGTGTGTGTGTGGGTGGGAGGGGGGGGGGGGTGCCAGGCCTGGAGAACAGCAGTGGAGGGCTGAAGTGGGGGTGGCCAGGGGCGGATTGAGGGGATGGGTGGTGGCTATGGTGGTGGTGGTGGTTGTGTGTCTGTGTGCTGTGGTGTACTGCTCTCATCCTGTCACATGAGATCACACGCACACACCCAGGGCTCTCCGTTGCGGCCTGTGCTGATGGCTGATTTACACAGATTCGCTGCTCCGTGCCGAGGACTCGACCAGCCCAGCGGTCACAGAAAATGCTGGGGTGCGCAGGGTATTATGAGAGAGTGCACAGACACCCCTCTTGAACAAAAACATGAACAGTTCAACACACACAGACACACACACACACACACACACACACACACACACACACACACACACATATTATTTCACAGAAGCAAGCAGATACATTTGTTTGACTTGGATCTTTTGGACATTGGCAGCAATCTTCATAATAGAGTGATCTTGAGTGTATTCTGATGTGGTGCATGATTGACCACAAATGACACATAAATAATGGTGAAAACAGCATCACGTACTATACCTACATGTAGCTATTGCTGCTATTATCGTTTACGCTGTTTTCACTGTACGTATAAATCACAACAGAAAATTCCCCACCAAAAAAAAAACAGAGATTATAAGTAGACCTGGCCTTTCCTGGCTGGCAGCCCCTGTGAGGATCTGGACACGAGCCCTTTCCAGGCCGTGTGGATCTGGCCGGCGTCCACAGGAGCAGCACACCACTGATTAGGGCAACCGCAGGCTCTGTGACAAACTTTCCCAGTGCCATATTTCGGTCATGGCAAAAGCTATGTTTAGCACCGTTTGGTAAAATAAAGACAAATGTGCTGGCTGAAGGGCTGCACTACCACCCAGCAACCCCCACCCCCCAGAACCCCCATCAGAACCTCAACAACCCCCATCAGAACCCCACCAAGCACCCTAAACCCTGTCACGTTACTTGAATATCATCATTGCTGCTATTGACACTCAAAGCTGTTGATCTTATCGGAACATAGTAGAGTTTCTTTGTTCTGTGGCATTCCTGTAAAGGAGTGGAGTGGAAGTAAGTTTTTGAATTGCCCGTTTTAAAATCCACTCAAGTGTATGATTGAGGAAAGGACGGGCCCCAAACTTCTACCGTAAAATAGAAAGATAAAAATCATTGGGCCTCAGAGGCCTAGAGACAACATGACCTATATTTCTAAATGGAATTATTTTGTTATCATTCACAATATTGTATCAGAATGCAAGGGCCAGATTGGCAGAGACGCAGATGCTTTACAAGTGCTAGCCTTCATACAGTCAATTTTGTGGTTACTAAAGGTCAATTATGAAAGGGAAATTTTGTTTTTACAGAAAATATTTTACAGACAATGGAATGGTGCTCTGAAGGAATTCTGAAGGAGATTGTTGCATGTTTCAGTGAGTAAATGTAACATTAAATAAAATTAAGTCATTAAGACATTTCCAAAATTATTTCAGCCTGCCAAAACATTTAAACAACGCTATATTACTGTACTTTGGGGAAATACGTGTATAACATCTGATCCAGATACTTCTATTTGCTTTGCTGAATTTCTCATTCTTTGGCCTTTGCTGAACCACTACAGTAACATGCACATATTCAATTCAAAAACCTCCCCCAGTACATGTGCAGTCCTGTACTGTATAAAAGATCTCTCTGAATATATATTTTTTATGTACTTATCAATCATGTTCAATTGGCCTGACATTAAAAAAGGCATTTTTCTCCACTTCTCCACTGTTTATTCATACTTTCAGCATCAGTCTTCAACCATTAAGATTTAATACTACGCACCACTGCACCTTGGGTACAGGACAGTCTCAAAGAGCATATTCTGGAATAGATTTCAGGACACAAAAGTACATGAACACAGGCATACACTCACGCACACACATTCTGTTTACGTCAATTTGATAATGGAAGTTCCAGAACATCCGTGAGAAGGCCTCCACGTGTGAGTTCTGAGGAAATGCTTTGATTAATGAAATGCATGATTGATTTCAACAAATTAGTCTCTTTAGATTGGTTTTCATGTTGAGGCATTGGACACACATTTTTCCAAGAGTGAAAACAGCTCTATCATACGTAAGAGAATGAATTAAAAACTTTTTTAAGAGAAATACAAGAAATATGACAGCACAAACAGATTTCACTTTGGTAAATATTACAGTAAAAGAAGCCAAAACAAAATGATATCTGATATCATCTCTGTTGGTTGAAATTTATTTAGAAGTAAAATGGGAGCCATGGAAGCTCTCTAAATAGGCTTCACTGCAGCAAAAGTTTAATATGCTGCGATGACAGTCCACAAATGTCTTAACATGTTTTTGGCAAAAACATCCGACTTGCAGGAAACAAGCTGACTAAAAATACGCTCCCTCTTTTTCCATTGATCAGCATGGCGAGGCGGGTTCCTGGAAAGCAGATGGAGTTGCACATATGTCTTCAGACTGCGCTGACCTGCTGTCCTTGGTGTGCACTCAGTGTCACTAAATAAATTCGAGCAGAGATGAAACAAAGCTATTCAAAAGCCTTGTGGTACACCGGAATAATTGCGCGGAATGCAAGTTAAATACCCGTCTAATGCGGACCCCGCGCACTCTAATGAACGGACGGATGTGCAGCCGCACTGCGTGCTGATTCATCACGTCTCATTTGCAACACGAACCAAAAGCGGCAACATTACACCATCCGACTACGACCCACACAAGCAAACACAAAACAGCGCGCTGCCACAACTGAACTTTTAACACAGAACATGTCCACGCTTCACAGCCACCTCAAAGGGCATTCACAAATCACAGCTGTGGAAAAGTGAGAGACAATATCATGGCTGCTACTCTGGGCCCACATTGGTTTCTACTTGGCATTGTATTGTTCTGTAGATGTTTGGGCACTGTGATTGATTAGAAAGAAAATGTGCTCCTGATTTACTCAGATGGCTCTCTGACCCCCAAGTCACTTTCCAAGAAAAATGGAGGACATATTGAACTGCAGTACAGTGCCATTACACTTCCAGAGCCAGCTTCGCCCGTAGATGAGCCTCTTTCACAATACTTGTTACTGTCATTGTGTGGTGTCATCGGAAAAAAGGGCCTTTTCTTCCAAACGTGTCACGAGGCAAAAAGTCCCGTACTAAAAAGGATTGTTTGGCATGCTGGCTTCCTTGAGGCTCAGGATGTTTAATTTGGAAAACACTCACACTCAAGTCAAAGAAGAAGGCACTAAGCATGTTTCTTCCCCTAACTTTAATGTGGGTTAATATTCCAGCGCTTCCTCAAACGCTCTTAAAATAGAACGGAATTTCACAAGAAAAGTCCTTAACCATGCCCTTTCTGAATGCACAATGCGATTGTACTGTACCTTGAAACCTCAACGGAGATATTAGTCCTAAAATAAGCCTGGTGTTTATGTCTGTTGGACAGGAGAGCGGAGGCATCTGCCACTTCTCTGTTTTCCCTTCACGAAATGGGGTGTCTTTCCCACAGTTGGCTATGCTGAATTTACAGAGTCGTAAACATGGCGCGTGATGACTTTCAGCACATCAAATTGTCATTCCTGCACCTCTTAGTCAACTTTAAAAAGGGACATTCCTGACAGCAAAGACACAATGCTCAGCCAGAGAGGAAATGTAGCAGAAAAGTCTTTTTAAAAAAAGTAATCAACCACAAGGGCACTGGGGTACATTTTTTGTCTTCCCTGTGAAAGGAAAGCTTTAACTGCACTTCCACCGATGACCCATCCAAAATTTCATTCCTCTATATTATTCTTTGCCATAGTTCCATAGTAAAATCATTTAAAGATGGTATTTCGGACATACCATCTAGATTTTATGATTCTTGGGATTGTTCACCAGGAAATTTCACTGAACCGATACATCCTGCTTGTCCGAAAAGATATTGCTTAGATAATTACCTCAACCCAGCCCATAAGCACCGGTGTCATTGGCATCACTGCCCCAGAGTAAGGAGCTGTATGGACGTTAAGGCCTCTTTAGCTGGTCTGTGGCCGGTCGCACTCCAGCCAATAATCCCGCAAGCTGAGGAGGCATTGGCAGGAAATCGGTGTCCCTTTCATCTTGTTCAGGGTGTAATTTGCCAAGTCCTCACACGTGGAAAAACAGGGGCCTGCCGTCTGCCCAGCGGCCCATTCTCATAGGCAGGAATGCTCCAGCCACAGTCACCCCACTGGAGCCAGAAACGCTGTACACCTCATTGGCACTGTTTGGTGGAAAGGAGTTTGAAAGTTTGATTTACAAAAAAAAATCAACACCAAAAAAAAAAAGTTTTTTTTTTTAAATACAACACAATTCCACTGTGGAACAAGAAAACGTGGCTGCACAGCTCTTGACAATGTGCATCACTGACTCCCACACCATCCTCACACCATCCTGCGTACAATTGCTCTGAGACCAACCTTTTGACCATTCCCCTGATTTTATTTCTCCGTTTCTAATCTGTGAAAGAAGGGAGTTGGAGTTTGAAGTTTGCAACCGGGCTTGTGGGTAAGTCTGTTGTATTACTGTGAAGCACTGTGAAGAGCAAAGGTAACACGGAAACATACAGAAAAATAGCAGAGGAAAGACACAGACATATAAAAAAAAACATGAGCATGCTATTTTTGCCCGATGTTGGGTTAAGCAGGCCTGAAGCGTGTCTTGCAATCAGAATCCTAAATGTATCAGGATAATGGCTCAGCAAATCGTTCCCATGCACCCTAGCTAGGTTTGGGGAAGACAGGGATCCGGGAGTAAATAATTGGATTTGGTGTCCTTTATCTCCCTGACGCAGGGAAAAAAAACAGGGGCTTTGAAATGCCATGTCTCCTTGTCATGACCTTTTGTTTACTCTCCGCAGTCTGCAGACAGGAGCTTTCTAATGCATCCCCTTTGTGTCCCAGGCACTCCCTGGCAAGGGCTCAAGGTAGCCCGCTGGTGATGTGTGTGCCCGTTTTCCCCATTTCACTTGCTCGCCTCCTGTGTTTATCCGAACGCGACCCCGACCCCTTCCACTGAAATTAGGAGTTCCGCGACGGTGCTGTAAAGTTCATGTGTGAGTTCTAAGAAAGCGCCCCATGTGTTAAAGCTTAACATTTTTTACAGAATTAGACAAACCCAAAAAAGAAAGAAAGAAAGAAAGAAAGAAAGAAAGAAAGAAAGAAAGAAAGAAAGAAAGGAAGAAAGAAAAAGAAAAGTGGGGAAAGAATTTGGACAGATTCTTCACTAGCTTCCAGCTTGCGAGGGAGTACGTACGCACACGCAGTGGACACTTCTGCCTGACAGTGTTTTGTCTCCAGTGTCATCTAGGGTGAGCTTCTGCCAGGGCTCCGACAAAGACAAATTGTGCATGTGGAATGTCCTGGAGAAGATCCTAAAAGTGTCTTATTGTTCAGGGAGGCATATTTAATGGCATACTCGACCCCTTTCTCCACATGTGCCTCCACCAAAACAAGGTATGGCTCCTCCTGAGTCCTACATGGCAGATGTCAGACCACAGAGCAGCATAATGTGCGGCTGTGCACAATGCCAGAGGTGAAGAGACTGATGAGACTGCTCAGGCGACACACAAATAGATGTGGTGTGCACTAATGGTGGATCTGGGTTGAGCTGTCAAGCCTGGAGACACAACCAATGGAGTTTACAGAGCTGGATTAGGTTGGTCGATTATTATGCAACTGCTGGCCACCACGCCATTATGGCGCTGGCATTCACACTGGCGAGAATGTCAAATCCTCCTGTCAGTTTTGTTTTAAAGTGTTCCACACCTCGTAGTCCATTATGCCTCCATCATATATTTTAGGAAGTCTTGTCAGGTAATATTACTTGTAAGTGGGCTGTGTTCTTCTGAAGAATGAGTACTTGCATTTTTATGAGATTAAATGAAACTGGTGTTATTTTTTCTTTTAAAGCGATTATAAAACTATTTAATTGTGGTTTATAGCTTCCCATAAACACACAATCCCCAGTGGACAGATATGTAAATTATTTTTAAAAGTTGTCTTCACCCTTGATTATTCCGCATTAACGAATTCTCAGAAGGGGACTTCAGCTTGCATATGCATGTTGTTGGGAGAATCAGGGAAAAATAAACCCATGTGCAGTCTTGCATGCCTCTTTGGCTGCTCCGACTGCCAACTGAGAGCATGAAATCAGCTTTAATACTCCCACTGACCTCAATCCTTCAATACTAAGTTTCTCTTGCTACCCCTTTTCTCTATCTTTCTCTGTGTTATCTCTTTGTCCCTCTCTCTCTCTTCATTCGACTTCGTTTCCCTCTTGCTTTCTCCATCCTTCTCTCATCTCTCTCTCTCACTTTCTCCATCTCTCTCTCTCTCCCTCTTACTTTTTCCATTTCTCCCTCCATCTCTCTGTCTCTCTCTCTCTCTTTCTCTCTCTCTCTCTCTGCCTGCCTTCATCACTCTGTCCACCTCTCTCCCTCTTACTTTTTTCATTTCTACCCCCCATATCTCTCTCTCTCTTGCACTCTCTCTCTTTCTCTCTCAGCCTGCCATCATCACTCTGTGGCATGGGCATCCTGTCTGCCTGCATCTGCACAGGCCCTGCTCTGAATGTGAGCCTCTCTGACCTTCCAGTTCACACTCACAGCAGCTGCTGTCTTCCATTTCACTGCCCCGTGGCACATGGATAGATTTTCACCTGCTCCGAGCCACCATTAAGTTTCCACTGCATGTGCGGATCCCCTTGACCCCAACCTCTCCGTTTACCCCAGCGCAGCCCCATATGTTGGCATGCTGCTAGTTTATGGTGTGTAGCAGGGGTCTCCAGCCTTTCTGGGACTGAGGGCTACCCGAAGGATGAGAATGTGTACTGAGGGCTACTCGTTCAAAATAATCTACCAAAGTCTTAACATCCCTTTCAACACTATGTGTGATTGTTTGCTTTTAAATAACAATAATTAAGGAATATGCTGGTATTTAAACATTAAAATATGAAAACACACAAAAAGTATGATGACTAGAACACTGCATTAGCCACTTGCTTTAAAAAAAAAATCCCTTGTGGGCACCTCACAATCTCCTGGCAGGCTATCTGGTGCTCATGGTCATCATGTTGGGGACCTCTGGGTTTCTTCACATAATCTGATCACTGGATGCACAATTTTTACAACTGCAATACTCAGCGGGGCAGAGATGGAGGATTTGAACTACTGTAACTTGTAACTTGTTTGGAACACTACAATGAGCCAGCTGAGTGGCTGATTGAAAATATCATGGTCTGATGATACTGAAAGATGTTTAAAAAAATGCTTTGTTGCAAGTCAGTTAGAATGACATTTCTGAGACAGATAAGTTAAAAGAGGGGTTTGCATGTATGTTAAAAAAAAAAAAAAAATCATTATTACCTACACACAATATCAGGCAGTGGTGGCCTAGCAGTTAAGTTATCTGACCTGTAACCGCAGGATTGCAGGTTTGAATCCCAGGTCACTGGTAGCGCCACTGAGGTACCCTCAGCATGATACCGTCCCCACACGCTGCTCCCATGGCTGCCCCCTGCTCACGTCACGTGTGTGTAATGGGTTAAATGCAGAGGTGAATTTCATTGTGTGCACTGTGTGCTGTGCCGTGTGATCACAATGACAAAAATGGGGCTTTCACTTTCACGATGAAAGTGTGCAAGTGCTAAAAACTTCATGTGTGGTGTAGCTAGGTCTTTGTCTAGACAGCAGTCCAAATGTCTAAGCTTTTATGGTTGTCACAGCACAGAGCCAGTAAAACAGACTAAATGCTCTTGTAGGTGAAACACGGCCCCACACTAAGCCTCACTCAAAGGAGAAATACAACTTTCACATCCCATGAAAAATGCTAACTTTTCACACACTTAAGTGACAAATGTGTTTCTCGTTAAATATCAGACTAAAAGCCAAGCAAAAAAAAAAAATTGTCCATATGATTCAAATAAAAGCAATGCTAGTCCCAAGATGATCTTTAATGTAGTTTGGCAGAGGTGGCGAGAAAGATGATTATATTGTAATGGAGGGTCTGATTTCCAAATCCGGGCAAAAGTTCCCTGCGAAAAACGTAAATAGAGCAAAAAGTGTGGTGGGGGGACTTCCAAAAGTCATCAGAACGAACGAACAAACGAACAGCATGTGACACACACCTCACGCTCTCATGCTAAGTGAGAAAAAGCCTGAGACCAGAACTGGTGGCCTGGGAATGGCGTAAATGGCCCACAAATCATCCGGATTAATTGCCGTCAGAGCACGCACATTACCGTGTGTCTGTGTGCGTGGGAGAGGAATGATGGCTTGGCGTGCATTCCACAGACAGCTGAGAATATACGGCATTTGTCTGCATCTCAGCTTTGGAGCATGAAAGCACTTTAATCATATTTTATCATGATTTCCTACGTGCAAAGACACAAACATAAGTCTCTTTTGATGGGGCAGTTAGGTAAGCAGGCGTGTCTGCAATCAACTGACTACTCAGTTTTAATACCGATTCCCCCAAAGACTTCACATCTCTTGATCACGGTCCCAGATCATTTATGGTTACCAATCAAACTTCCAGTATTTCTTTTTAATGGAGATGGCCAAGCTTGGGTGGACAGGGACCGGCATCCCTCTGAGTGCTGTAATGCGCCAGGGATCAAATACAGAGTGCAGGCTCTGAGACATTATGCAGGAAGGATGGCTCCAGCTTTTTAAAGAGATGGTCAAAGGCATTCATCTCTCATCACGGTTTTGGTGAGTGGGTGGTCTTGTCAGACTTCACATGACCTTGTGTGTGTGTGTGTGTGTGTGTTTTTTTTAAATCTAGAGCCTATTAAAGGATGCCCTTCTTTATTGCCCTCATATACTTTCACCTTCTATTTTTCTCTCTCTCTCTTTCCCCACCCACTCCCTTTTTTTCACCCTCCCTTTGTCTCTTCTTCCTGTGATCTCAGAGTGAGATGTTGGAGAGGCCTAGTGAGCGCCGGCCGCCTGTGAGTCAGGCTCCCCCGTGCCTGCCTGTTGTCAGGCTTTCCTACTGCAGCCCCATCATCATGCCGGAGAATCGTGACCCGCTATTGGAAACGGATATAAAAACAGAGCACAGCCTATCATCTTCAGATGGGCCTAATAGGACTATCACAGGGGTGTTTCCAATAACAAACCCACAGCGCTGCACGACCACACGAGTTCAGTGCTAGGTCGCGGGCTCTCGCGCACACCACACCACACCACACCACACCACACCACACCACACTACAGAGAGGGAAGGAAAGAAGCAGAGAAGAGTGACAGAGGGTGGGCAGCGGGGGCGAGAGAGGAGGACAGAGACAAGAGACACAGCGAAAAAGAAAAAGAGAGCGTTAGAGAGGGAGAGTAAAGGGTAAATTGGGATGAATAGAGTGACAGGGAAAGAGAAGAAGAGAAGTAAAATGGCCTCAGAGAGACTGTCAGACCACAGGGAGCTGGATAGAAATACCGCCGTCTGCTCTCTCTCTCTCACACATCAGGGAGTGACAGTTTGCAGGCCTCAGAGTTCACAACCCAGAATGCATGGATGCCAGAAGCAGCTAATTATCTGAAGTGAACGCTTGATGATAAGCAACTATAAACCATGGAGGGAAATAAAATGCAGACTGATAAGTCTGCTGCTTCTGAACAAATTCAGCATGTTTTATTACATTCCTCATATCCTCACAGACCAAGCAAACATTAATCAAGTCAAATTATCTCGACTACTGTCAGTGTATGTATTTTTTCTAGCTCTGATTGCCCACACTTACAGTATGCAAAGTATACTGATGAAGCAACTGTTTAAAGTTTAAAGTTTGTTGATGTTAGATACAGTAGTTACGTAAGATATGAATGCAGAATCACTGTTTCCATGGTGCTGAAAAACACTTCCTTATACTCAACCCACAAACATGGGGGCATTTACATTTATGTAATACTGCCATACGGTAATTGAATAACACTTCCCAGATTGTATACTGCAACATTTTTTTTTTCATTTGTAATTTTTTTCACAGACCCGAGGACAAAGCCACTTTTCATCTTGTGGAAGAGAGACAGCATGAGGCCACCAAGTTTATGCCATCTACAGATGGGCAGGAATCAGGGCCACACCATGACCATTACATCATCTGGTATAATGTTACCCCCCTCATTTGCCACACTGCACAGCACACATACATGTCTCGTATGACTATCGCTCCTTCGCCCTCTTTCTCTCCGTCTTGTGAGGGGTTGCGGCCATGAAAGAGGACGACTGTTTGGGTTTCACAAGTGGCTTGCACCTCTGATTGGGCCTCCGTATGCAGGTAGAGCGGAGGAGGGCATGAATGGCCTGCACTGTGTGGCGTCGCACACAGACAGAGAGAGAGAGTCCTCGGGCCCCGACAAGATCACTTCCAGTCCCGTCCCGCATCCCACCAGCATGGCTCCCCTTGCAGTGCGGCGGGTGAAATTAAACGACTGGTGTTATAAAGCCCCGCAAACAATGGAGGCTTTCACCGATCCCAGTTTTCCGTCAAGCGAACGCAAACACGATACTTCTGATTCAGCGCTTTCGCCTAAATGTGCCCTATTCTTTATCTTCTCCGCCGGCCGCTTCGCTGACAGTGTAAATGACCTAACATCAATCTCCGAATGTTTCCCCCCCTAAGGGGTTACAAGCAGAATACATTATGAAAATTTGACGTTGACAGAAAGCAGAATTGTGTTCCCAAAATTGATATTAATATGTGGTTTTGTATTGTGATTCACACGGTACCTCTGCGCAAACCTTCATCGCCACAACTCAGCTTCTGGACACAGTTGCGCTCTCTTGTTTGATTTCAAAACAGCCGAAGGTTGAGCCTGGTGAGAGATCAATACTAGTTTTGGCATGGTTTGTTGGTGCTTGAATAAATGTTTAGGTTTCAACAGGCCCTTTGTATTACCTGATACTAAATTCCCTTGCCTTTGAGTTAGCCCAACAGCTCTCATGGAGCCTTAACCTCAGTCTGTAAGCAAGTGTTCTGCAGTTATACTGTGAGGCCACGGAAAAATACCCCTTCTGACGCAGAAACAGCTCACAAACCGTCAGTTTACTTTCAAAAACTGGCAGACAATATCAGTGAAGCCTTGAAATGCTTGGCTTTCACACTAGCAAAACACTAATCTTTTCACTATTCGGGTTTCACAATAGCAGTGGTAGTTAAGATGACTAGTAAAATAAATGAGTAAGATAGACGAGAAAAATGTTTTTTTTTTTCATTGTACTATACACTGTAATAGAGGTTTTTGCCTACAAATCAGGGCTGAAACTAAATACAGTATTTATTCAAAGTCACATTTGCTAGTTTCCAGTTGCTTCTCATTAAATAACATACAATGTTTAATTCAGACGGGGTAGCATTACACTGGTTTACCTGCCTGTGCTTGTGCTTACATTACTGTTTACCATTTTAATTCTGCTCTGGTACTCTATTACAACGCTGCTATTTTCACCAGAGTTGAGTCGATGGAGAAAACATCTGAGGCGAATATCTACAAGGTGCAACGTGTTTGGTGCTCCTAACAGATGTTTTCTTGGTAGCGACTGACATTTGGAGCGCAGCCCGAGCTCTATTGCTCTTTCTCCCTTCCTGCATTCTGTGACTACAATGACAGAAACCTGATTTCCAATCTTGCTACTCCCTTGCTAGATCTCAGGGATCAGGCCGTACTCAGCTATTTTCCCTCTTTTTCTCTCTCTCTCTCTCTCCATCCACTTGGATGCGATGTTTTCCTTTTTTCCCTCTTTTGCTTTCCTTTTTTTTTATTCCAAAAGTAAATTTGCGGCTCCCCAGGAAATGGATGTAGCATGTGTGAGGGATTGGCGATGCTGTCATCAGCAGTCACTCAGAAGCTCGGGGTGTAATCTGCGAAGCAGCAGATCCTGAAGGGGCTATCTAACACCTCTGTCTGCAGCACTGTTTCGTCTGTTCCGCCCCCAAGCCTGCGTCAGCAGAGCTGGCCCCCTGCGCCGCGAGATTCAGCCTCCTTCTGAATCCATCTCCCTGCTGAACATGCTCCCTGCCAGGGCTAGTGTTCATGCTAAACAGAGCCGTTAATCGAGCAGGCCTGTGCAATAACCGTGCAGCATCTACCTTAACTAAAAGGACAACTATTCAAAGTCTGAAGTCCGAACAAGGACATGCTCCTGAAGCACTGAGGAAAGATGGGGCATCTAGTCCGTGGACACAGACCGCCAAGACAACCATCCCCGAGCCTGCAGAGGACCTAAACTAAATGCAGTTACACGACTGCAGTTTTGGCACAGCTTTCTAGTTCAAGTTTCCCCCAGAAAAAGAGGCAACAGGTCCCCACAATTTGAAAAACAGAGGCAGAAGTGAGCCGGCAGTAAAGCATGTCAGCTGGACAGGCCAACCTAGAGATTTTGAAAGCTCACTGGCCTGTCCCTGCCAACAATCCCATAGGCGAAGCCCACAATTACCCTGCTGTCTGTAGCAGACTACCCTGCTTCCTTCCTGTGAGGCTCTTTGTTTATTTTGATGTGTATGAGGGGATTGTTAGGCAACCGCAAAAAAAAAAAAAAACATCAACCCATCCATCCAAATGTATTTTTTAATTAAAATGTCAACGTGGTTGAAAAAAGTAAAGATGCAGCAATATTAAGCAGCAACTGAACTATCCCAGTTTGAAAGCCTACTACAAAATATCATGCCCATTCAAAAACATACACCAGAATGAGGATAAACATTGAAGTTTCTATTTAAGATTTAAGAGTAATAACACTGTGACATGCAGTAGCAAACACTTTAACCAGCCAAATAGAACAGATAGAATAGAATACAAAGCCTTTATTGTCATTACACACTGTACAATGAGATTTAAAGCCTCCCTTCAAGGTGCACACAGCGCAAAGTATATAATGTCCATCAATCTACATTTCACAAGGCTGTTTTTACAGTTCTACGTGCTTTTTTCATGATATCTGCAGATCGCTGTCCTTAATGAACCGCTGTTGCCACAGTTGTCAAGGGGGTGTGCTCTGATGACTGAATAAACTAGTTGTTGGGGTCAGGCAAGGCGTGGAGATACTGCGCGTCCACGTAACTGAATCCCATAATGAATAGACATGGGGTCAAACCTGCACCTGCCCCAGACTGGGCTTAACCTTTAACCCTAACCCTTCACCCTTTGGGGTCACTGCTGAAGAGCGTAATATCATCTTGAAGCAAATGGTTACATTAAGTGAAAAATCCACAGCATCACTTATAGCGCCTATAAAGAGGGTGTGTGCCTCTCAGCTCAGCAGTGGTTTTGGACCCACTGGTGAAGAGGTCCAAGGCCAATACTCATGGCACTGTATCTACCACAAGTCTTGTTAAATTGATTGGGACAGAACAATTTAACAAGCTGAACTTGTTTCAAATCCACATCCTCAAATTATTATGGTAGCTTTTATCATTTCTATTTTCCACATAAAACCATTGGGGAATAAACACAAAAGGCCAATGGCAAATTTAACTGCAAGCACATTTTTCCTAACGTTCCCAGAGCCTCCGACACGATAGCCCCGAATCTAACTCCAAGAATTCCGGACTAAATTACAACTTAAAAAAGTGGGGTGCCACATGTGCCTCTGAAAGTGCCCATGTCCAGAGCTCGTGAATCCATTTCCTGTTTCTGCTCACTTTTACGGGGGTTATTAAAATATTTTTAAGCTTCCTTATAAAATGAACTTTTTTAAAAGTTCATTGGGGTGGGTGGTTGTTCTCTGAGGGTGCCCTCATTGTATGTGTCCTGTTGAACCCATATCATTGTACTTAAATAAAACACTAATAATATGTAAAGGTGTGTCACAACAGTGGGTGATATTCTGTATGGCCTCGATCGTGACATTATTTGTAGGATCAAGGAGACAAAGGCTCCAGTAAAGAGAGATGAAATCAAGAATGCAACTTTCAATTCTTCAGTCATCTTTGTTACGTTAATTTCAGTCATCTTTGCTGTTGTGACACAAAGCAGCTCAGCTTGCAAGGCAGAGTGTGCACCTGCGCTCACAAAACACACAATTAGAGAGACTAGGTTGTCTAGGCACTGCACTGCTGGCTTTTGTGGGAGTGCTGACGTACAGATTGGCCTATGAGTCATATCTCTCTCTCTCTCTCTCTTTCTCTCTCTCTCTCTTTCTCTCTTTCTATCTCTCTCTCACGTCTCTTTTGTTTTTGTTGAAGAAGTTTAGCAACCTCAAAATTGCTTTTGTGTTTACACCTTTTCACCTTTTCAGTACATACTGAAATAACATGGTTGGTTGACAACCACAACATAATACTGCTGGCTTAATGAGAACACTGCTATTCACCAGAGGGTAAAGACAGCGTATCATTATGATCATTACAATAAAAAAAAAGGCATATTGTTACACGGTTTCCACACCAGTTACAGAGACCAACTACAACATTAAGCAAGGTGCACATTAAGCAACGTTTAGATTGCTCATCACACAAAATGGCTGTTGGTCTTTTTTTTTGTCTTACCCAGGTGCATTCGGGTTAAATTACAGTGCAGCTGTCCAGCTAAGAAAACACAGGCGGGAGCAACTGGTCAGTGAGAGCTAGTGGACTGGTTCTCTTCACCGCACCTGGGGCTCAGTGACAGTAGCATGCTCCCTGCTCATGGCGGCTCAGTGGCAGTAGCATACTAGCCTGGTAAACCACCCCCTAGTACTTCATTTCATTTTGTACAGAGGGTCTGGAGTTGCTGCCATTGAAATTCATGTATGAGGACCAAGCAACTCCTAGCCAATTAGCGAACAGAGGGAGCGTTCATGAGCCATATTTGTGTGTTTGGGAGCGTTCATGCAATATTTGAATTGTAGTGTTTAGTAAACCAGACATTAGTGATTGGGTAAAGGCAGAGCCACTTGTTTTATGTTGCAACAGAGTCCACGCCTCCAGGAAGAAATCGTTTCTCAATGCAGCAAGGCCAGACCCTTTGTACAAAATGAAATGAAGTACGAGGGGCTGGTTTACCAGGTTACTTTGGGACAGCAGCAAGCAGAAGGATAGGGGAGGCCAAATGATTTAATTACGCCCACCCTCCCTCCGTCCCTGGGGTGGCCATGACAACATCGGGACATATTTGGCTCTGTTACTGATCGGAGAGTGACGCCCCTTTCAGACAAGCCGGTGAGGACATGAAAATGGGTATTTCACCGCTGACAAAGCGAGGCAAGGCGTCATTGTCGAAATATGCGATCCGTCAAATGGCATAGTCAAAAGACGGCAATTATCCGGGTCATAAGTGTCAGCGTGGATTTGTATAAAGTGTAAAATGAATCCAGAGCGAACCGCCAATTAAGTGTTGTGTGCCAAAGGCGATAAAGGCACTCCAGGGTGCACTGACACCGTAGGTGTCCATTTGTTAGTCATCATGAGATGGAGAGCAAAACAAAACTGTGCGGACAATGGGGCGCAGTGTTCGTGTAAACAACCTGCCTGAGACATCTCCACCCTGTGAACCCGGTGAACTCAACAACAACAACAATGAAAAAAAAATAGCTGTTCACTGAATACAGGCACTGCATGCTTCGACAAAGAGTTATACAGGATGAATACAGTGTCTCCTACCAGCGATGACAAAGCGGGCACGGGCAAGAATGTGCCCGGGGAGAGGGGCCGGGACGTGGGGAGGCTTGCAAATGTTTACAGAAGGGAGCAAGTGACTGAGGAGAACTGTAGAGTAAAAAAAAGAAATACACTTGTCAAACAACACCTGCAGCCTGAGTCAAGCCACCTCTGGTGCTTTCACTCTAGGCAGACACTTCAAGAGGACAATTGAAAAATGACACGCGTGAGCAAATACTGAGGGGATACTCATAAGCTGTGGTCTTTGGAGTAATATGTCTTCCTCAGAGCGATCGTTTTCTAACGTTACACCCACCCAGGTGTAGCCTGGTAAACCAGCCCCTCGTACTTCATTTCATTTTGTACAGAGGGTCTGGGCCAGACACCATCAGAAACGATTTCTTGGAGGTGTGGATTCTGCTGAAGTTTAAAACAAATGCCTCGGCCTTTACCCAATCGCTAACGCCTGGTCGTCACATATGCAATTAGCCTACCTACGCACTACAATTGAAATGTAGCACACAAAGTCAACGTCCAGGCTAACAAACACACCCTCTGTTCGCTGATTGGATCGGCCTCACTGGGGCCGACTAAATGACCATCAAGAGATTCCGGTCCAGACCCTCTGTACTAAATGAAATGAAGTACAAGGGGCTTGTTTACCAGGCTAACCCAGGTGACCCACCAGCACAGTGCATTCAGCAAGTCAGAGCTTTCTGGAGAACTGGAGAAGACTGTTCATGTTTTGGAATCTCTTAAAAATACCTTCTGGGGGGTACAGTGGCACAGTGGTTACAGCACCCAACATTGAAGAACCCAGGGTCGAGTCCGGCCTGCGGTCATTTCCCAACCCTACCCCATCTCTCTCTCCCACTTACTTCCTGTCACAATATTCACAAGCCATAAAAGGCCAAAAATACTTAAAAAATAAATACCTTCTGTTTTTTAATACTGCTGATTATCAGAAATTGGTCCTTTTTTGAGTGGCCATAAGGAAGCATGCGTCACGCACACATTCTTTAGATTTTCGTTGCCAGAATGGAGTATGAATATGTTTATGCAGGTAGATATATGTCATGAAGCAATTTTTAAAAACCCACATAAATCACCATACACATTATGGGAATAATGTTCTTTTTTTCTTTTCTCTTTTCCTTTTAAGGCCATTTGTGACTTAAACTTATTACTTATAAGTTATTTATACCCAAAAAAAAACAAGCCAAATACTTGAATTACAGTGAATGACAAAAAATGTTTTTGTGTGGTCAGCTATACAAATGTCTTCAATCATATACTTCTAACATTATTTGATCAGAGAGGTCCTATTTTCATGTAATGTTTCCAAGTAAAAACATAATGGATGGACACTACTGTACATCATGCCCTGAGAGGTAACGGATGCACAGCAAGTACACTCTCATGAGAAACACATGGAGCATGGCATGGTCCTTGATACTGATGAATGCCTCTTACACTGCAATCACAGTCACTGCTCAATTGTTTCAAATGACTCTAGCTCCTTCAAAAGAGACCTTAGTAACTCTTATCCACAAACATCTGAAGGCATTTACAGAATGGAATGAAGAATGACAGCATGTAAGTGCAGTATTTGGGACAGAGCCATTTAACACTGACACACGTTATATAGGACACAATCATTTTGGTCATAAATCTGCCTGGATGCAGGTTTCTATGTCGTGGCATTCTTCATTTTTCTCTCTGCATATTTCTTTGTTGTGTTTTTTTTTCCCTTTCTTACGGGCACCCAGATTCATGCACCCCTCCTCACCACCACCACCATCACCACCTTGACATGATGGATGCAGGCACCGGGCCAAAAGTCATTTGTCTTTATTATTTAGGAGCACCTCTCATGC
>CM050213.1:7595000-7597500 GCA_027475355.1 Coilia nasus
GTAGTTACGTTTTTTTTCAGTCACAGCGAGTCGTAGCGCTGGCGGTACGGTGACCGCTAAGAGGTTAAACAGTAATCAAACACAACCATTAGATTGGAAATTGTTGCAGTGTCCAAACAGAAACAGTCACTGGCAGTTAATACCTATTATAATAACCATTTTCCTTAGCTTGTGCACCTAAGTCAGCCATGTCTTCCAAGATAGCTCAGACATGGGGTTCTTGTACTGCTGACACTCAGACATATTTCCAGAGGATGTCCGGATGGATGGCCACCAGGTGACTTCTAAACAATTTTACGGAGGGTTTTCATTCTTCCTAGGTGACCTCCAAAAGGACTATTACGGAAATATTGTGAAACCATCTCTTCTGGCGCCACCATCTTGGAGTTTTAATCACAGTATCTAGCCTCTTAGCGGTCACCGGATCGCCAGTGCTACGACTACCTGTGACTGAAAAAAATGTAACAAATGTAACATTACTACAATATTACAGAAAGTCTTTAGTAACACATTACAACTGGGTTATTGCCATTCTGGGGGGTGCGTCTTAAAGGGTTAAATGGAACAGCACTGGAACAACACACTAGTGCACACAGACAGTCTTGGTTTCATCGTTAGCTTCTGACCTCTTTACACAGGGGGCTTCTCTTCTGTGCTGATTCTATATCAACACTATAGCCCAGACACTTGGGCTCCAGACAGTGCTATCATTTCTCTACTGTCCAAGCAAGAGCTATATTCTCTTTCTGATCTAAGGAGGCAAGAGTTAAAAGTCACTCTCGTCTGTGTACCTGTTGAGTGAGGACAGCTCCTAACACCACATCACTGCTATCAGTTTGGTCTTATAAATCAACACTGGAGACAACAGGAGTGTTTCTTTAAGTGCTGTAAAAGCACTTTGGCAGCTTTGGAAATGACTCTGCCTGACACAGCATTAATTCAAGTAGCATGGGGGAAATAGCCCAAGTTGAATGCTTAATTAAATCAAGATAGGACATCCAAAAAAGGCTAAGGTCTGCAAATACTATGGAATATAAAAAAAAAACATAGCATCTGATCAGAAGCCCTGACAGAGCATTTCCTCATATAGTGTGCATCACTTGTCACATGTCACCCATTACGGAGCTCCTGGTCATTGGCCAGTCAGTATCGTGTATTTTCACCTGGCAGGGGCTTCTGGAACGTAACTGCTGTGATAGACAAGGGAACACTGTCTTCTCATGCAGATGACATCAGAGCCAACTTCACCGCTGCTCTGATTTCTTTGACATTTAGAGGGGGTGGGAAGTGCATTAAAACTTTGGTATCTTTCGCAGGCATGTTTAAACAACCTGCTGTGCAATGTGAATACATGGACTGGAATAAAGTTCATTTACGAGTGTTGTGCGGGTGTGTGCGAATGAGTGAGTGAGTGAGTGATTGAGTGGGTGTGTCTGTGTGTGTGTGTGTGTGTGTGTGTGTGTGTGTGTGTGTGTGTGTGTGTGTGTGTGTGCGTGTGTGCAATGCATGTGTCTCTGACCACATATTCTGTGACAGAGAGGCCTAGTGAGACTGTGTGTTTATACATGGGAGGAGTGTGTGTGTACAGCATGTGGTGCTTGGGCCATGCATTTGGATGTTGTCACCACGGCGTGCCTGCCCTGTCAGAGATGTGTTTGGGCCTCTCCGTTGCGCCCCCAGACTCGAGACGGAGCGCACCTCGCCTGCATGCCGCGCCTGGTGACACACTTCATTCCCTTCACGCGCACCCTGTTATAAATGTCTCCAGTTTCCCCCAGATGTTTCGCGAGCAAGCACTACTTTCCTCGACGACTTTGGGGCAGATAGTATTTATGACATCGGATGGCCATGGCGCCGCAGAGCAGAGCAGAGCACCGAGCTGTGATGGCAGGACTTTAACATGCGCCTCTGCGTACTCCCCTCCTGTCTCTGACACCCTGAGGAATACACTCGTGTTCACTCGGCGTATGTGTGTGCATCAAGGGGTCAGGGAGTCAAGCGATGATCCTCCAGCGCTCCTCATGAGCCATTCTCCAGCATAATGCGTCTGAGGGGCCTCTCGTCCTCTCTCTCTATCTCATTATCTCTCTCTCGTTCTCTCTCTCTTTCTCTCTCTCGTTCTCTCTCTCTCTCTCTATCACGTTCTGTCTCATTCTCTCTCTCTTTCTCCCTCTCTCTCTTTCTCTCTCTCTCTCCCTCACTCTCTTGTTTCCTCTCTCTCTCTTTATCTATCTCATTCTGTCTCGTTCTCACTCTCTCTATATCACTCTCTCGCTCTTACTCTCTCTCTTTCTCTTTCCTGTTCCCTCTCTCTCACATTATTTCTCCCTCTATCTCCCTCTATCTCTCTCCTTCTCTGATTCTCTCTCTCTTTCTCTCTCTCTCGTTCCCTCTCTCTCTCTCCTCTCCCACTCTCTCTCTCTCCTCTCTCTCTCTCTCCTCTCTCTCTCTCTCCCTCTCTCTCTCCCACTCTCTCTCTGTCTCCCACTCTCTCTCTCCT
>CM050213.1:7602500-7625000 GCA_027475355.1 Coilia nasus
GTTCGGCTATTAATCAAACAGGCCTCTGGAAGTGCGATTGCCCTCACACAGAGGGGGTAAAATAGCGCCGTTTGGCCCGAGGGCACACGTAAACACTGTCTCTCAGCAGAAACGCTGAGCCCAGACTCTGGTTGTTGAAATGATACAATCGAATCTTGTAAATATTGACTTTACATTGTGATCGTTTACTCAGTCACATCAGTAAATACTTCCAAGTATGTTTGGCTCCAGTTTTCTGGGCGAACTAAGGGACTGAGGACGAAAGTTACTTTGGCATCAAAGTTTTTACAGATAGCATTCTGCAATTGTAGGCATTTTTACAGCAACAACTGACATTTTGTATGTTTTTAACTCTCTCTCTTTCTCCCTGTTTGTGTCTGTGTGTGGCACGCAAGCTTGTGTGTGTGTGGAGTTGTTTGTGTACATTTACCAGTTCAAATGTGTGTGCTTTTGGGTGGGTGTGTGTTTATGTCTGTGCATTTGTGTTACTGTATGAGAGAGATTGAGAGCATGAGTGGGTGAGCGTGTTTGTGTGTGAGTGATAGGATGAGATGGTGTAATGTCAGGCCCAGGCTCACATGTTTGGATTATGCTCAGGTATGAAGCTGCTCCTCGAGTATCTTGGAGCAGGGGGAGGCTTCAGCCCTTCCATCCTTATTCCTCAGAGACCTGGATCAGCTCAGATCAAACTCCCAGAAAAATGTGTGTGTCTTTCTGCCTCTCTCTTTCCCTGTGTGTGTGCGCGCGCATGCGTGGGTGTGTGTGTGAGTGTCGCGTGTGTGTCAAGTACACTACACTACACTACACTTAAACAGCGGAGTCTGCTAGTCTGTGCTACTCACACACACACACACACACACACACACACACACACACACACACACACACACACACACACACACACACACACACACACACACACACACTGTTTAGCTGAGACATGTTTATGTTTTCTACACCTCAGACACAAACACACACTCCCACACAAGTTTAGATGACTCTGTGTCACTCACAAACACTATTGTATACAACACATTATATACTGTACCTCAAACAGAGTTGAACCCATGGCCTCAAAACCTTGTCTTGCTGTGTAACAGTGTAGCAGATGAAGCAGATGATGACGCTCAGACACATATGTGGTCCAACGACAAAGAGACATTCTGTTCACGTGCCACACAGCTCAGCATACTCCTCCCTGGCTCTCAACACAAGGAGCACAGACAGACAGAGAGAGAGAGACAGTGAGAGAGAGAGGAAGAGAGAGAGAGAGAGAGACAGACAGAGAGAGAGAGAGAGAGAGACAGAGACAGAGGGAGAGGGAGAGAGGCGCCCCAGATTCTTACACAACCCTAAATATTGTATGAGCTCTCTTTCTGATCCCAGGTTTAACGTGAGGTCATTTAGCAAACATTCTTGCCCGTGACTTTCTATTTTCCCTCAAGACAGAACAAATTTCTCGGCTTTAAAAGGGGCAAGCCATCACCTAAGCCACTAAATGACACAGCGTGTTATAATAGGTACCTGCTCCGTGATGTATCGGCAAGTAAACAGAGCAAGTTCAAGGTCAAGTAACATAAAAATCTTCTGTTTGTTAAACAAACAAAGCCTAATCTCCAGTGTTGAATCAGCGAGTGGGAACAGTTTGGCCATTAATCACCAGCCAGCTGAATGCTAAGTGTGTTTGAGTACCTCTGCCTTGGAGTCTCCACTGTCTGGCGCTGAAGGGGGAGTTTGGTGTGTGTGTGTGTGTGTGTGTGTGTGTGTGTGTGTGTGTGTGTGTGTGCGTGTGTGTGTGCGTGTGTGTGTGTGTGTGGGTAGGTTGACTGTTAAACAATTCTCTATGTGGTCATCGCATGTGCCGCTTCCCCCACTGTATACACCGAGAGGTTGTGTAAACAAATTGTGGCCAAGTGCAGGCGAATATGCAGCTTGATTGTGAGTGGGTGTTTGACATAATCACCTAGAGCACTTGGCTGACCCGGGGATGAGGCCCTGAGAGAAGAAAAAAAAAGACTGGGCAGATGCCTCTGTGACAGCACAGCATTTTTCACTACTAGGCCTTATGTTCAAAAACGCCATTTTTATTTTTCCTACTTACAAGATTACCTGACCTGTTCGCCATGGTACGGCGGTGTGTGTGTCAGAGAATTTAACAAATGATTTGACCCCCCCACCCCCTGTAATTACTGCAAATACAGCAGAGCTGCAAGGAATGTCAAAGCAAGAGTGTCACTAGGTGATGGAGTGTAAGGACACAGTCCACATAAATAACATGGAGGAGTCCCCAGAGCTGGGAAACAAGTCCTCTTGGGACAGCAGCCCAGGGGCCCACTTAAAGGAGTGGAAGATTTACTCAGATGTCATCAGGACTAGAGTAGAGGGTCTTGAGGTGAAAGTCAAGAGGAAAATGAAAAGAATAGATGGGTAAGAGAGGGACAGAGAGAGAGACAGAGAAAGAAAGAGAGAGAGAGAGAGAGAGACAGGAAGCCAGAGAAAGACAGGAGGGGGATACAGAGTGAGAGAGGGGGAGAAAGGGAAAGAGAGAGACAGAGGAAAAGGGTCAGACAGAGAGAGGGAGAGTGAAAGAGAGAGAGACAGGGAGCCAGAGAAAGACAGGAGGTGGATACAGAGTGAGAGAGGTGGAGAAAGGGAAAGAGAGAGAGACAGAGGAAAAGGGCCAAAGAGAGAGGGAGAGTGAAAAAGAGGGAAAGAGGTAGACACAGAGTGAAAAAGAGAGACAGTGAGAGAGGTAGACAGAGAGAAAGAGAGAGGGAGAGTTGACAAAGTCCATCTGGGCCTGGCAAATGACCAACCTCTGGATGCAGAGTAAGCAACATATGGTCACACCTTAGATGTGTGGTGGGTGGAGTGAGGAAAGCCACAGCTTAGATGAAAAGCAATCAATCCCCTTAGTACTCTTCTTCCTCCTCCTCACACTCTGCTTCCTTTAGGCTAGTCTTAGTCTGCCAGGGTCTGAAGCAGCAGGCGTCTCTCTGCGGACCACGGCGGCTAAGCCCGGGAGGGCAAAAGGGGGTAATACTTTCTGAGTGGCGTGCCAAACTGCATGACACCCAGCTCAGATGAATGACCCTGTCCAATATTAAAGGAGCCTTCAGCTCAGGGCTCATAAATCACCACCCTGCCGCCCACTCCAGAGGGAAACTCTGCCCATCTCCGCATTAATGGACCATTTCATAATCTTATGATTTTGTCAGGGGTCCTTCTCTTCGTCTTTTCCTAGCCTGGCTATAAGCCTGCCTACGCACCTCCGCTCCAATATTTTCTCCCTACAGTGGTACCTCTCTGTCTACCTCTCTCACCTCCGGAGTAGTGGTGGCCTAGCCATTAAGGTATCGGGCCTGTGACCTCAGGATTGGTTCGAATCCTGGGTAGCCAGTAGCACCACTGAGTTACACTGAGCATGGTACTGTCCCCATGAACCGCTCCCCGGGCGCCGTTGTCATGGCTGCTCCCTGCTCCTGTGTGTGATGGGTTAAATGCAGAGGTGAATTTCGTTGTCTGCACTGTGTGCTGTGATGTGTCGTGTGATGTGTCGTGATGACCAAAATGAGACTTTCACAGTGGCAGTCTGGGTTTGCTTCCATTGACATGGTTGACTCTGGTTGTTTTTTTAACGGGCCAATCAGCAAATAGTGTTTTGCTGTAGACTTTGTGTACTACATTTGAATTGTAGTGCGTAGACCGGCCTTATAGCCAGGCTAACTGCATACACGACCAGACGTTAGCGGCAGATCCAATTGTTTTAAACTTCAACAGAGTCTACACCTCCAGGAATCGTTTCTCAATGCAGCACAGCTAGACCCTCTGTACGAAATGAAATGTAGAAGGAGGGGCTGAATTACCAGGCTAGTCTTCTCCTTCTTTATGGCTTGTTTATATCCTCTACTGCATACTTGTCCAGGAAGGTAAATGATAACAAGAATACTGCACATTTTGATCTGTAATGTTCTCTCTCAGTTTGGAGCGCAAAAAGGGGATTCAAACTGCTGTTGCCATCCTCAACAATGTAACAGGGATGACGATGTGACGTGTGCTACGGTTTTCATTCAGTCAGGGTTTATCAGCTGTGGTGTAGTGGTTAGGGAGTTGGTCTTGGGATCTGAGAGTTACAGGTTTAAGTCCTGCCCTAACTATGGCTGAAACGCCCTTGAGCAAGGTATCTGACCCCACACTGCTCCAGGGACTGTAACTGAAATCCTGTAAAATAACTGAAAGGTATAACTCTGGATAAGAGCATCAGCTAAGTGTAATGTAATCTAGTTCAGAGCCCAGCTTCTTCTTGCACCTTGCACCCAGGTGAAGTGTTTCAGAGCATTGGGGAAAATAGCAGCAATTAGAGAGAGCAGCAAGTACAGGTTGTGACACATTACACAGCGCTAAGGATCTCTGTTGGCAACACTGGAGCAAAGATAGGGTCAAATGTTGAACAACAAAGCCATTGGCCATGTAATTATATCCCTAAACACAATGTTGTCACGAACCGCTATGCAATTACACAGTGTAATTATTTCTAACTGCGACATGACTACCTGATCCTAAGTGCAAAATGTAAGATAGGCAGAGAGAGGGCGGGAGAAATGAAGAGACAGAAACCCAGAAGGGTATTTCTGAATCTGAGTGTGTGTGTGTAAGAGGGAGAAATGTGATGTCAGTAAATCAAGTAAAAAGTGCTTCTGTTTTGAGTTATGTTCTCATATGAAAATGATTTGTACTGTTTTCTGTTATTGTTGATTATTTCAGATCATATGTGACCATGTGATGTTTTGACTTTGTTTAATATATGTTCAGTGTCTCATCAAGGACTCTTATTTTGACCCATGTGGGATCAATAGGATTTTTTGTGTGTGTGTGTGTGTGTGTATGGTTCATTCATATGCAGAATGTGTTACTGTTCACTTCAGTACCTGCCGGTGCCATGTAAAAATGAGTTCATAAACGGTATCACTTAAAATGTACAAACAAAGTGATGCATTGTCATTACTATTAGATGGACGAGGAAAATATTTAACAACATGGATAGGGAAGAAAACCCTACATTCTGCCCTAAAGAACATAACTGGCGTGATAGCTAGTTCAGTCAAAAAGAAAGTTTTCCATATTTGCCCTTACAAAACATTCTGCCACCAATATATTGTAGAAATCCTATGCATCATGCCTCTAGCATCAGACAAGGAAAAAGGATGACAGCCATCAAAATCTATCCAATTTTTTTGCTGTCTCCAGTTATATTTATGAGCATGAAATAAATGCTCTAATTACTGTATCTAACTCCTTCGGGAAGGAAGAGTCTTGTCAGGCATGTGGTGTTCCACTGAGCGAGAGTGTTTGCTTTTCAAGCAACCCTTGGATTTGAGTTGTAATTTTCCACATGTGATTTGCAGCGAGTGGTTGCAAAAAACCACACGTCGTGATTGCATTTCATTGTTGTGTCAATCTCAGTTGAACCCGATCCAGTTGCGGGCTACGGAGTTGACAAACACGCCGGGAAGAACAAACTTACAACGTGCGGTGCTCCGCCGGCTTTTTGCGCAGAGAGGCACATGCGGAGCGTTCCGGGGGCGACGCCTGTCTCCGGCCCAGTTAGCCACAGATTGACCTCCGTGCAGAGGCAGGCAGCTCACACCCCAGCGGTACACGCAGCGAGGCCGCTATTGTTTGGGAGTGAGGAAACGCCACTCGAGGTCACCGCGAGAGCTGACATCTGATTATGATTACAGAGCAGCACCACCAGCACGGAAGAACAGCAGTTTGGGTACAACCCGATACTGGGGAAAGGCCAGAATGAACACAGGCGACACCATTAGGAGAGAGAGGAGAAAGGAAGGGAAGGACAAAAAGAAATAGAGAGAAAAAAGGCTAAAGTTTTTCTAAAAGCCCCAAGGGTCAGGGGTAAACCCAAAAAGCTTGGCAGCGAACCCTTTTGATTGCAAAGTCCAACCCTGGGTGAGCCGGGCCGGATCACTCCCACTGACGAACACCATTGTCTCATGCACAGGCCCTAATCAAACCAACGTGGAGACTCGATCCAAAGTCAGGGTCCCCAGCTTGGCCAAGGCAGAACTATGACTGCATAACCCCCCAGGGGACACGGTATCCAGTAATTGCGGGATATCGGTCTGGCACGACAGGTTTTTTTTTTTCAGCAATTTAAGCTCTCCGCTGTAACCACATAAGATGCGCATGTCCGACCGTGTACATTAATTGAAGAGGCAACTGTCATAAATTAGTGATTAAGCCCAAGGGAGAAAAACAGCGTGACAGAGAGCAATCCTCTCCCCATCGCTCTTTTCCTCTGTCCCTCTTTTCCTCAAGTCATTAGCCTGTCAACTCATTCTGTGCAAACAGATGACTGCTACCCACTTCTCTGTGGTCAGCACGTCTAGCAGGAAATCTCTGTCAGCTTTCCTGGGGCAAAAGGCCATATTAAAATGCACTCATGGTGCCAGGATGACAAGATCATCCACGTGGATCAACCGTGAGCAACAGGACAACAAATCACCTATGCATCCATGAGTCACCGGTGCTCCATCCCAGGCGGGATGATGGGAACCAATTACTCATGCAGTTTACGGGATCTGGCTAAACAGACATCTTACGGGTGAGCGAGAGGCTTTGATCCACCACCCTAGGAAGATACAGGCTGATTCTTTTTCTTCCAAGCAGGGAGAAACGGAGAGAGTGTGAGAAAGGGAGAAGGAGAAAGAGAGAAAGAGAGAGGAGAGAGTCAGAGAGTGAAAGAGAGAGAGAGAGAGAGAGAGAGAGAGAAATGGGGTGGGGGACCAAATGTAAGTAGAGCTTGGGAACAAGCTCAGGTCGGTGCATGCATGCCTTTGAACTCCGAAGTTTAATTCAAGCCTCACCCACCTCCATTTTAAAAAAAAAAAAGACGAGGCACACAGAAGAAGTAACACAAGAGCGGTGAGGCCAAGGATGGGCTGTGTGAGAAGGCCCTGTGATTTGACAGCAAGCCACGACTTCTCATCTGATAATAGCATTTGATTTTCAGATTACAGAACCTTTTAAAGGGAAAGAGCCGGAGGACGCACTTTAAAATAACTAATAGAGATAA
The DNA here is from genome assembly GCA_027475355.1 of Coilia nasus. Taxonomy (NCBI): domain Eukaryota; kingdom Metazoa; phylum Chordata; class Actinopteri; order Clupeiformes; family Engraulidae; genus Coilia; species Coilia nasus. The sequence continues at coordinate 7,609,594 of CM050213.1, forward strand.
ATAAATAAATAAATAAAGCCACCCACGTTACACCTTCCCTTAGGGCCCTGGCAGCCTGGCTGTGGATCTTTTGATGCGCTCTCAGATTTCATAACCAAAGGCTCCTAATTAACCATGCAGCATGGCAACACTTTCTTTTTTTTTCTCTTTTCTTTCCCTCTGCTTCTTCACTTGCTTCTGGTCTGACACAAGCTTTGTAACAGGAGGATCTCGACCAAAACCGGCCTCCAGTCAAGCTCATATGACATTCACACTTCACGTTATATGGGTTAGTTCAGTTTTGCAGTTCCTTCTGCAAACATGATGATGAGGTTGTCAAAAAAGTTTGAAAGACGAATGAAAGACAGTTTACTTGAACTCAAAGTAAATACATTTGCATCAAGAAAATATGTAGGCCTACACTACAAAAGGCTCTTGAAGATACTATGTCACGTATGACCACAAAGCATCTGCTGAGGTTGCTGAACTGTTACCACCAAGCTTGTCTCTCCTTGAATGACAGTTTACAAAGGATCCATACACGACCCTCTGTTAGTACTTTAGCCCGGGGCCTGTGTACGCAAGAAGGCTCCGTGCCGAAGGCAGTAAAGCATGGCGCAAGCTCAAACATCAGTGACTCAGGCAGCCTGAGAGCCAGGGGCCCCGAGAGCAGCCGTAACATACACACACATACACACACACACATACACACACACACACACACACACACACCTACACATACACATCCACATACACACGCACACTCTCACACACACACACACACACACTCACACACACACACTCACACACATACACATACACACACACACACACACACACTCACACACATACACATACAGAAATACACACACACACACACACACACACACACATACACATACACACACACACACATACCCACACACACACACAGACACATACACACACACACACACACACACACACACACACACACACCCTGAGAGCCGGGGGCCCCGAGAGGAGCCGTAACCCAGCCCGTGTGTGCAGGTGATGAAACCTGAGAGGCTTTTAGTCGGCCCCGGCCGAGGTTCCTCCTCGGCGCCCACATGTGAGGAGAGAGAGCGTGAGGGCTGACAGGCCCCCTTTTGAACATGCCCTGTCATTTTAAGAGCCACATAGGTGTGATCCCTTGCAGGGCAACCACTGTTAATTGGCCTATGCAGAGTCCCCATTAGGCCTGTGTTTACAACCTCTCCTCTCCTCTCCTCTCCTCTCCACTGTCTCCTGCCGCTACTGGTACTGTATATGACGAGACAAGGTGGGCCAGGAGTAGGTGGCTGAGACATACATTAGCGTGCCGACCTGGGCACACCGCACCGCCTCTTTGAGACATGACAAATGGGCTCGTGATTTCAACACACGCCCAACCTCAAAAGGGCCCATGTATGTACTTTAGATCTCGAGCACATACATATATGATGGTTTATGGGCACAACCCTTTTAGTGTTATTCGTGGTGCATTTGGAATTCGCTCCTTGTTTTTTCACACACCTTAAATTAAGGTTTCTTTCTAGACTTTCACAGTAATGCAGATGGTTTTAGCTCAGCACGGCGAAAGTGTGAGGAGGTCACTGACACTATAATTCTTTAGGAAGGGTGTGTCTGGTATAGCAGGCATAGCCTGATGTATTGATGCCACAAGCGACGACGGTGGCTCTGTGCCAACCCCTGTCAGCACACACCCCTTCCCACTCTCTCAGCACTCTTCTAGACTTTTCCACCGCCGGCTGGACAGGTACCCACATACTGTAAGCCTGGGACTCCTCAAACTCCCGCCCCAGACCTATTTCACTTCACTGCCGTCTCGCACGAGAGGCAAAACAGCAAACTCAAGCATTCCCCTGTCGACGTTAGAGCTAGCGGTTTGATCTATTCATCATCAGACGCACATTTCTTTTGCACATACAGTACATGGTTGCATCTATATCCATAAGAGTGGACAAATAAACGTATTATCGTCAATTCCCCAAACGCACTCACTGACATTCCTCGACCACCTGTTTCAATATATGATTTCACCCTGTATGGAAAAAGGGAGAGCCATTCGATTAATCATGAAGAAGAGAAGCCACTGGCGGCAGACACAGCACTCTTCCCTCAGACCAAGGTCAACATCTCTGTAGTTTCTCAAACACATGACGGCAGGAGTGGCTCTCGAGCATCCAACATTCCTCTATCGGCTGCTCCACTCCACTCCACTCCAGTCATCAGGTAAGTGAAACTGCGTTCTCTTCTGCTTAATCAGCCTAAAAGCAGCGGGAGGGCTAGGTGTGTCTTCCTGATACAGTGAGCCATTCATCAGAACTGGCAGCCCACGAAATTTCGACGCGACCCTTTTATTATTGCAGCGGAGTACGTACTGTACTATCAAGCTCCAGATCTGAGGAGTATCCCCACTCCTGAAGTTACCTTTATTATCCAGGCAAAATGATGCCTGCCCGAGACAACTGATCTGCCTCTCCCTTTTCTTCAGCGCTGCCTTAGTGTTCACAACAGTGGTTGCACCTCAGCTACACAGGCCTCTTCTCAGCTTTGGCAGCCCGGAGAGCGGAGCGGAGCAGAGCGGCTTTCACATAAAAGCTGTTTCTGTACAAGGCCCCGGGCCCTGAGAACGGGACAATCACAGGAGATCTTTATCTGCTGCCAGGTTAATGTGACATTTTTAAAGCTGGCTGTTCTTGCTGGTGCCGGAGTGGAGTGGTGGTAATGGTTGGGATGGTGTGTGTGTGTGTGTGTGTGTGTGTGCATGTGTGAGTGGCGTGTGTGTGTGTGTCAAGTATCAGGGACCACACTTAAACAGCAGAGTCTGCTAGCCTGTGCTACTCTCTCTCTCACACACACACACACACACACACACACACACACTTAGCTGTGACATGTTTATGTTTTCTACACCTCAGTGTGTGTGGGTGGGCAGCTGGGGCCTAGTGGTTAGGGAGTTGATCTTGCAATCGAAAGGTTGCCGGTTCGAATCCCGCCCTACCCATAGTTGAGATGCCCTTGAGCAAGGCATCTAACCCCACACTGCTCCAGGGACTGTAACTGAAACCCTGTAAATATCTGTAAGTCGCTCTGGATAAGATAAGAGCGTCAGCTAAGTGTAATGTAATGTAATGTGTGGGTGTGTGTGTGTGCGAGGCAACCTGCTCCTTCCCCACAACACCACCCCCAGCCTCCTCACCAGACCGTGCCCCTGTCCCCTTTAACCCAGAACCAAGACTCTTTCACAGTATTTGACATCTCCACAGCATCTGAAAGGCTTGGGAGAGACAACTGCTTTTATCTGTTCCTCTGTACAATCTATGTGACGTCCATTCTGTCTGTCTTTGCAGGACACAGGCAAATTTTCCTTCCTGGAGTGTAAAGTAAATAGTGTGATCAGTGAGAGGAAAAACGCCCAGTGATGAATTGTGAAATTGTGACCGTCACATTTTTCCTCTCTTGGGCCGACCATTTTATAAGAGGTGGAAATAGCTTTTTTTCACTTTTTGGGTGTGTGATAACCACCCACCAACTCTCTGTCTGTCTGTGCCAACAACAGCTATTAAACGATGTGAGTCATACATTGATTTGACGTTATTCACGACTGACCTCAGTTGTACGTCTGTAATCACAAATCCTACCATCTCTGTATCATTACGGCACTTGGAATGATTGCCATTAACTGTAATGTATTACGATAATGGAATACAATCCATCATGACAAATCACTTCTTGGACAGTCTCCCCTCTAAATCATTGGTTCATTTAATACAAGTAACAGGGTATTAACTACATGCCTAATACACTGCTAGAACTGCTGAACTGATTTGACAGTGCTGGCAGGTATTAGTTATTCCAGAAATTCGTCAGTGTGCACATTTTGAAATGGCAATAATATAGGTGTCCAGTACTCGATATGTTATCATATCATTACTTGCTGTTTGTCTAAAAATAAAAAGGTTAGCTAAATAATGACCAAATGTTGGTCATTTCCTCAAGGAGATTGTGTCATGCATTACACACCATTAAAATGGTTCAAAAAGTAGGCTGAACATTCAATTAGACTGTGCATGGTTTCACACTGAGCACTGAGTCTACAAAAATAACACATTTATGTCCAAGCACAACAAAACTTGCCACAAGTGCCCTGCATAGGGGACGCATATGTTTTTTTTTTTTTTTTTTTGGCTTTATTTAGACAGGACAGTGAAGATACTGACAGGAAGCAAGAGGGGGAGAGAGATGGGGTAGGGTCGGGAAATGCAGGCCGCAGGCCGGATTCGAACCTGGGTCCCCATGGGCAAATGCCCGTCCATGGTCGGGTGCTCCAACCACTGCGCCACTGCACCCCCCGCATATGGTTTGGTTTTAGAACATCAGTAAACGTCAGGATCACTTGCTGACACTCACTTTGAAATTGTGCTGTGATTGAGCAGTCCCAACATTCCCAAGCGCTCCCCAAAACATCAGCAGCCAAACTGACCCCCTCCACAGCTGGAGTCAGCATCACAGACTTTTAGCTGCTGTGCCACAAACAGTAACACATGCCAGCAGACATCAAATGCCCCGCTGCAGGATCTGCTAAATGTAGTGACCATCATTCCCTGACCTCAAACACTCAAGTCTACTGTACGCACCACAAACACATCATCAACAAAGACTTAAGGTCTTTCTGACTTTTGAAAAAACGTTGACTGAATATTCAGAAATAAGAAACCACCCTTCTACAAAGTTTATATTGCATTATATTATATTAGACATTATTTGCACATTATTGTATTAATAATTATGTGATAGGAAGTATTATTTCAGAATATTTAAGGTTTTAAAATGTCTAAGTTGTTGACATTGCAAATAGATTGTTATTCTCCACTAACAATATGATTGGCTGCTCCTGGGTAGAAACAGACAGATTGGGCAGATGATCACTCATGGTGAAGTTTAATGCGAAACTGAAGTGACAATGCATTAGTAGTAGTTTGAATCACTATTTGTGTTTGCAATAACAAGGTTTGTTGTTGTCATGTTTCATAAACCTTGTTGTGGCAAATGGACCTGACTGTAAGTTATCTGTTATCTGTTATTTGACCACTCATTAACATAACATAGCCAGAGTACAGTATGTGGCTAAGTGTTAGCATAGCAACAACATGACATCTTGATGTGTCTCAATTGACTCTACAAATGTTAATTATTGAAAGTGAAATGTGTCTGTGTCTGTATGCTTCTAGGTGTGGATAGCAAGATTTATCCTGCTCTATGATTGAACATGTACCCTTCTGTATGACTGAACAGGCAAATTCACAAAAAACAATGCTGCAGGGAGAAAGTTGTTTTGTAAAAATGTACAATTTCTCCAGCAAAAGCTGCTCTACATGAGAGTGTTAAAAGGCCAGTGTTGCACTGTAAGGATCCACTTTCTCAGACCAACGACGGAGCTGAGTGTGGACGAAGGTTATCGCATGTTCTGGACTTATGGAATGGAAATAATTATAAACATGTGCATGGCAAACATTAGAGTAACACTTATATGACCCGTTTATCTGACTCCATGAAAGAATAGTTACCTCCAATATCACTATACAGCTTAAGAGCTATAGCACAGTAATGGCATGGCACACGAAGAGATGTATATGAATGGTAAATGAATGAACAGTTTATTAACCAAATACAAGTTAACCTTTACAAGTAACACAGAGATTCACTGTAATGACCAACTCAACCAGAGATATAAAGAAATTAAACTAAACCCCAAATAAAAGATAGAGAGAAAGAGAGAGGGAGAGAGAGAGACACACAGCGTGTGGGAGCGTCGTGGGTGAAAGACAGCTCAATGAGTTTTCCACTAGCATTGCCTTAAGTAGCCAACCTGATGCCAGTTGTTCAGCACACCATGAGGTGTTATCTTGGGGGCAGGGGCGTTGGAGACAGCCCACTGCCTCACACTACTCAGTAACCTTTGGATCTGAGATCTTTATTAGAATAACCCGAGTCTGTTTCAGAATTGAGACCAGTGTATCACTCACAATGAGACCATCAGAATGAAACCAAACATGACATGTACACCTCATAGCATTTCTACAATACAATATACCCTTAAGTGTCATGTCCTATGGATGACCTGAGTAGGTCTCCACACCAAATGTTGGCAGAGCACAGATAAGATCAGTGGGGTGTGACACCTAACTAAACACAAGAGCATACAGTGGGGGAGCTCCTCTGAAGCACCCTTTATTGTGATAACACAAATTCCTCTGTTGAGCTCATTCAGAGTAGTCATCCTTGAATCCAGATCCTTACAGCCACCCCTTGGCCCATTGGGACAATTTCGTCTCAGTCCCAGTGGGTCACCCGTGCAGGCTGCGTCTGTGGGAAAGTGAGATGGATGACTGAGGATGACGGTGGTATCTGTGTCCATGGTGAGTGGCCACACTGCTGCGGCTCTTAGATGAGGGTGCTGCTGCTGGCCATGCTCTGTGCCCACTCAGTCCTACCGGGTGTGAGCATACGGTGTTGAGTGGACAGTAGAGCTGGCTCCTCTGTTGGCCAATTCTGTCTGCACCAGGTCCCGATCTGGGTTGTAATCTCTTGGATGTTCTGTCGCTGTTGCTCTGTCAGCAGGCATTTTATCAGGATTGTCCATGAGGAGGTGTGAGTTAACAATGGCAGTCTCTTAATGGCTTTTGATGGTTTAGGCATTTGCATAGAGAAGGGTGGATAAACAAGGCATAGCAACCAAGATAACATGCAAAATAAACGAACTGACATTTGCAGAATGTCTGCTCAAGAACATAAATGTATAACCAAGTTGAAAACATAGATTTGTATCTTCATCCCAGCTATTTACCAGGCTCTTCAGTCTGTTTTACAATTTAACATGTGTTCCCATATGCATATCACCGCTGGTGAGTTTACAGTTCTATTGTTAGAGTAGAATTGACATTAGTGTCTTTTTGAGAGTCATCTAGTATTTTCTTGCCAATGGGCTTATCTGGGGCTATAAGGGATTCCTTTATCCAGGCTTTTCTGCCGGGAATCCATAAGTCTATGTAGCTCAGTGACCGTACTTTGCGGTATGCTACTTTCCTTAATAGTGGCACCAGACCTTTTGAGTCAATAGATAACTTTACATGAGACACTACATTGGGTAAATATTCTTCTGCAAAACATGTTAGCATTCGGGACAATAATATTACTAGCATCTGCACAGCCTATGTGCTTTTACGCATAAACAGCTTTTTAGCCTAGATGCTTCACGCACAAACAACCTACAGAGTCTATGCGCTGAGTGAGCCAGCGCAAACAACAAAGCTAACCCATATTAAGTAGCCTTCAGCTTTCACACTTTCAGTAAGAATGTAACAGAGAATATGCTGTCTTTTCAATATGGAATGGGTAAACAACCAGGGTGATAGCTCTTAGCAGACAAATGTCTCTTTCTTACCACATCACTGAATTGTGCATCTATAAATAGCAGCAACTAGAACACGTAGATTAGATACCTGTGGAAACACTGGAAATGTTGGGACAAAGGCACAAATTACATGTCAGCAGGGCAATGGAATAACGGTCTGAAAAACCTTGACATTTCACTGTGAACTGCTCTTCTTTTTCTCCTATGTGGAAGTCCGTCAGCCAAACAACTTTCTGAGTCTGATAATTCAGATGAGCTGCATTGATCAGACTGCAATGAAGCACGGCGCTTTCTAAAGTATGGTGGCGGCTTTCCGAGACCCAATTGCCAACATTTGTGCGCTTCGTGGCCTGCTTTATGGCACGACTTACAGGACTTGCTGCAGTCGCTAACTTTTCGCCTAGTGCGCTTTCTTTTCGGACGTTGGCTGCTTGTGCATGCCCGTCGGATAGCAGTCACACTACAATGCGTTGGGGCAGGAGAGAAGTCATTAGCAGAACCATTTGTTTCATCTTTACATTGTAAACATGGTGCAGTGGCGTGAGGGAAGTCTGCATAATCATCCGTTGGGATGGCGACATCTTTGTTTTCAACACATTTCTTTGTATCCTTCATATCCATATTTTTTGCTAACCATGTTATGAATACATTAAGCCGTTCAATTTTGTTTTGCTGTTCTTCAATTATTTTCTGTTGCTTTTCAAACAGTAAATGCATGATGCCTTCAGAAAACTTGCGTTGCTTTGATTTAGTTTTACACATGCCATTGTTTAACCACCAATCATATATCTCCTCTTCGGTAGATTCTACTGTAAGGTCTTTGGTCGCCAGTTTATCTAACGTGCCAGCCAAATTGTTTTTCCATGTGCACAATAGCTTGCTTTTGCCCAAACTATTACTATTCCAGTCCATTTTACACGGAACGGAGAGCTGAAGTTTCTGAATGTTTTGGTGAGGTCTCAACGTCTAGTTCTCAATATGCTTACAAGAAGTTTAGATCTACTCACCACCACCTTCAGAAACTCAGGTCACGTCATGTGCATCACGTCGGGGTCACCAACTGTAAGGATCCACTTTCTCAGACCAACGACGGAGCTGAGTGTGGACGAAGGTTATCGCATGTTCTGGACTTATGGAATGGAAATAATTATAAACATGTGCATGGCAAACATTAGAGTAACACTTATATGACCCGTTTATCTGACTCCATGAAAGAATAGTTACCTCCAATATCACTATACAGCTTAAGAGCTATAGCACAGTAATGGCATGGCACACGAAGAGATGTATATGAATGGTAAATGAATGAACAGTTTATTAACCAAATACAAGTTAACCTTTACAAGTAACACAGAGATTCACTGTAATGACCAACTCAACCAGAGATATAAAGAAATTAAACTAAACCCCAAATAAAAGATAGAGAGAAAGAGAGAGGGAGAGAGAGAGACACACAGCGTGTGGGAGCGTCGTGGGTGAAAGACAGCTCAATGAGTTTTCCACTAGCATTGCCTTAAGTAGCCAACCTGATGCCAGTTGTTCAGCACACCATGAGGTGTTATCTTGGGGGCAGGGGCGTTGGAGACAGCCCACTGCCTCACACTACTCAGTAACCTTTGGATCTGAGATCTTTATTAGAATAACCCGAGTCTGTTTCAGAATTGAGACCAGTGTATCACTCACAATGAGACCATCAGAATGAAACCAAACATGACATGTACACCTCATAGCATTTCTACAATACAATATACCCTTAAGTGTCATGTCCTATGGATGACCTGAGTAGGTCTCCACACCAAATGTTGGCAGAGCACAGATAAGATCAGTGGGGTGTGACACCTAACTAAACACAAGAGCATACAGTGGGGGAGCTCCTCTGAAGCACCCTTTATTGTGATAACACAAATTCCTCTGTTGAGCTCATTCAGAGTAGTCATCCTTGAATCCAGATCCTTACACACAAATAACATTTCATCTGAACCTTCCCCAGTCTCTTGTGGTACACGACAGGGCTGTCCTTTATCGCAATAGCAATTGAGCCATTAGTGCTGGCGTTGTCCCAGTAAACTCAGTTGACTGGGAGTTTTAGGAAGGATCATAAACACAGGGTCTGCCTTTATGCTGATGACCTTTTGATTTATCTTTCTGACCCCTCCCATTCCCCTACCCTTAAACATACTATACATTTACTAAGCTCTCTGGGTATAAAATTAACCCATATAAAAGTGAGTTATTCCCCGTAAATGAAGCAGCGTGTGTATTGGCATTCAGTACTTTCCCCTTCAAAATAACCTCAAAATATACTTATCTTGGAGTTATAGTGTCTGACAGGTTTTCAAAACATTTTAAAGAAAACTTTTATCCTCTGATGACAAAAACAGAACAGATTCTAAAACGCTGGAATCAACTTCCATTGTCTGTAGCGGGGCAAATAAATTCCATTAAAGTGTCTAAACTTCCCAAATTCACATAGCTCTTTCAAAGTATCCCGGTCTACATCCCAAAGCCATTCTTCCGTAGATTAGATGGCATTATTTTATCATTAATCTGGAATCGTAAATCTGCCAGAGCAGGGAAAAGTCTCCCAACACAGCCCAAGTATTCTGGTGGTATGGCCCTTCCAGACTTACAATCTTACAATTTTTTGGTTGAAAATCCAGTATTTAATCTAATCCATATTTTAAACCATTCCAAATGGACACAGCTTTCCTAATTTGGCTCAGTGCAGCGTTTTTAAGCGAGGTCAAGAATTGTACTACAACGGGACCTTTGACCTTCAAATATTTGTGAAAAAACTTTAACATTCCAAAACCTCACTTCTTTTGCTATCTGCAGATTCAAGATTTGTTAGGGATATTTCCTCTGTGTTTCCAAATCAACCTCCCCCTGTGACCATATATTAGACCACACTTTATCGTTTAAGGGTATCATTTCAACCAGTTATGGAGCACTGATGACACTGTCACCTTCTCCCATTTCAGTGCAATGGGAAGATGAATTTGGGGAGCCAATCTCTGAGGAGTCCTAGGAGGCTGACTGGAGCAGACTACATAAATCATCTGTACTAGACACGGGCTATTTTAATTGAAGGCCATCCACCGCATCCATTGTACGAAACACATATTGCGTCGCATGCTCACATGTTTTGGTCTTGCCCAAAATTAGGCCACTACTGGTTAAAGCTGAAAGCTGTTGTTTTTTGCTGACATTTTGAAAAATGAAATGAAATGAAATTGAAAACTCACGATGGCTTCATTTCCAGTTTTGCTTAGACTGCCTTTAGCTATAAGCACACCAAATGTTATACTTTTATCACAAAAGGCACAATTCGTCTGAAATTCTCACCTATTGTGCTCCACTATGAAGTAATCTTTGCCCCGATCCCACCTACCCAAATGAAGCAGCAACATCAGAACACGACAGCCTATGCTTTTGTCATGGTATGAGAACTGACTTTTTTTAATGTATTTTATAGTACACTGCCACTTCAGACACACTTGGTTTGTTTATTTTGATCATGAAGTTCATGTACTGTTGCAGACTGAGGTAATTAACTCATGTTGCTTACATTAGCAAGCACACCTTCGGATCCCTACGCTTAAGGCCATTCCAGCGGTGGGCATGGTCCCACCATTGCTAATTACAAGTGGAGCAATGCAGCGCTGCCTCACCATCACCTGCAGGATTCATGCCTGACTGCAGGGTTCGTGCCGGGCGCCTCCAGACATACAGATGCTTGGCATAACCATAAAGTGTTGCATGCAGTGCCCACTAATGTGAGGACAATTTGCTGAGCATTCCCTGACCTCATATATTTACTCGGATGACCTCACTGCAGAATGAATAATAGATAGCTCAGGTAGAGAAGTGACCTCAGAGACAGCAGGCCCTGTCTGCTGATGGCCTTACCCACAATGCACCTCCAGTCTGCTCTAGATGTGCACTGAAGGATGGTAAGGGTAAGAGCCAGCCAGACAGACAGAGAGAGAGAGCTAGGCAGAGAAAGAGGAAGAGAGAGAGCCTTTCAGTAATGTTTCCACACCAAAACCATTACGCAACTTCTTTCTTTTTTAAAGATATTTAAATATTTCATTACCTGCTGTTCCTTTGCTAGAATTAATGGAAAACTGGAATTTGTTACCCCTTAGAATTTGCTTTGAGCACTTTTTGCCCTTCTGCATGAACACATTTAGAAGTAGGTCTTCATGTCTGATAAGGAAGCCATGGAGAAACAGGGAAATGAAATTTACTGAATAAGCAGAATTTTGGAAACTTAAAAGTCACTATTACTTTACTGTTCTGCAAATCACATTTCATTCAATATATACAACTTTTTTGATTATGACAGCATATAGGGTATGCTATATAATACTGTCCATATCATTGGTCAGTACTGTATAATCTGATCTAACCACAGTCAGGGTGTCAAAGCCCATTTTGATGATGGGCATGAAATTCATCAACCCCTTTTCCAAAACAGTTCTAGTTTTGTCCCGCAACTACAATAACTTGTCTAGGGATTTTTTTTCATTTTGTTCAGTAATGTATTCAGTATTCAGTATTCAGATTCAGTAATCGGTACCTGTTTTTATTAAAGTAATTACCATAGTAATAGAAAATGGTAGATGTCATATATGGTACATCAAATTGAAGAAAATATAAATGAAACAATTCACTCTGAACATGTAGACATCTTCCATGTCAGTTTGTTCTTCCAGGTGTTGGTCAGTGAAGTGCTTTTTAAATATGAGAGAGTAGTTAAGCCAAGTACAGTGCCAAAAATAACTTGCGCCTCAAAGGTACTAAAAAAAGGAGGTAAGCATGTCAGCTCAACTGGGTGGGAGTCCCAGACTTTTCTAGAAGGCCTGGAGTTTACAGGGCAAGTGAGGGAAAAAAAAGGGGGAAAGGATAATAGCCGCTACAGCATTTTCTGCCTGCAGAACAGTATCCTGCATACACATAAACAAGACATAAAGCTCCATTGTTATTTGTTTGGCGTGGGCCTCAAGAAAGTCAGCCAAAATACACCACCTTGGGGTCGCCTCCCTTTGGTAGCTTTCATGAATAAGTGTGTGGGCCTGATACAGAGCCCTACCCGCAGATTCCATGAGCGAGTGCCCAGCAGGTATGCGTGTGAAATAATAAGGTGTTTGTTATCATCTGCCCAACATTTTAATAACACGAGAGAGAGAGCGTGAGAGAGAGAGAGAGAGAGAGAGAGAGATCGAGAGAGAGAGAGCGAGAGAGAGAGAGAGAGAGCGAGAGAGAGAGAAAGAGAGAGAGAGAGAGAGGGAGGGAGGGACGGCCAGGAGGGAGGGCCAAGGCACCTGCTCTGAATGTTGTGTCTGATGTGAGCACACACTAGCAGTTTGTGTAGTGCACTGCCTACATGCTGTAGAGGCCGTGGACAAGAGCCATCTGTTGTGCCACTGGAAAAACAGGGGGAAAAGACCAGCACCAAAGTGCACAGTTGGCGTGCTAATGCCCAATCAGACCTGCTGGTGTATAGAATTTCAGGGCTGGCACTAGCTGGCATATTCGATGTTTAAGCTCTATGAAAGAATAGAGAGAACAGAAAATGGAACAGGAAAGATAATAAAAAAGGAAGAAGAAGCTGAAGAAGAAGAAAAAGAGGAATAGTTGTTATTGTTGTTGTTGTTGTTCTGTTGTTGTCCTCAAAGTGCCCCCTGTCAATGCTGGTCCCTTTGAGTCATCCTAACGTTTCCCCTCCTGGCGGCGCCCCTGATTCACAGTGTAACAGTGTAAACAAAACTGCCAATCAAACCTGCTTTCACTGCTGTATCATTTTCTTTTGCTATTAAATCCGCAGACATGTCCCTGCTTCTAACTTTTTACTTCAATGCCAGGTTTGGATTATATAATAAACGTCAGTCTGTGCCAAGGTGAAAATGTGCCCAGAGTTCTGGCTGGCTGGCTGGCTGGCAGCTTCTCTCTGGAGCTGCTGGTGTGAATGAGGGCTGTGTCTCTCCCTGCAGGAGCCACTGGGCTGCTGTTTGATCGCGCACCCAGGGGCCCATCAGAACACTGGCACTCTGGCCGCTCCTGCAGGGCGGGCATTGTCTGCACAGCTGGGAGCGAGGACAATGGGCACAGCAGGGCGAGGATGCAGGTGCGCTGCAACCAGTCCTCCACCAACAACTCGCCACAATGGCACAGCGTGGCATGCAGAAGTGGCACAGTCTTTGCGGAGGCTGTGCAGAGCGGACACAGGGAAAGACATAAACAAAGAAAGTGAAGTGAAATGCACTGGCTAAAGAAATATCTCCAGACACTAGCACAAAATAAACAAAGCTTTCCTAACACTGTCCTCACCTTGTGTGTGTGTGTGTGTGTGTGTGTGTGTGTGTGTGTGTGTGTGTGTGTGTGTGTGTGTGTGTGTGTGTGTGCGCGCGTGTGTGTGTGTATTTGGGGAGGTGCGGGGGTGAGTGACCAGTCTGCTAAAGTGAGCATCATGCTGAGAGTTGATTTCATTGATACATCACTGGCTGTATACTGTGGGCAGCTGCCTGCCAGGCTTTGCCCCAGAGGCTGTCCACTCCATCATAGCAGGCAGCTTCCATAAAAGGGGCAGCTGTGGTTAAGGAGTTGGTCTTGGGATTGGAGAGTCGCAGGTTCGAATCCCACCCTACCCATAGCTGAAATGCCCTTGAGCAAGGCATCTAGCCCCACACTGCTCCAGGGACTGTAACTGAGACCCTGTAAATAACTGCAAGTCACTCTGGATAAGAGCGTCAGCTAAGTGTAATGTAATAAAAAGGGCACATCCAAGTCAGATAAGGTGATGTCACCCCCCCACACAGTTGAATGCGGCAGACTCTAGTGCTGTGGGAAAGCTTTGACCCTTTACACCTATGCACTTTCATTCGCTGCTGTAGCATTACCTCATACAAGTACTTTCTTTCTCTTTCTGTGCACCTGTTTCTTTATTTATGCCGTTTGGGGTGACGAGAGGGCGCACAGCCCAAACTGAAAGGTTTCTGTGGTTTACCCAGTCAACTTTAAAATGGTTCAGACTGCTGCGGGGGCATTGCATATTGGCTGGTGATGTTCTAATCTCAAAGGTAAAAGTTGTCTCTCTCTCTCTGTCTGTCTGTCTGTCAGTCCGTCTGTCTGTCAGGTTAAGGCCCAGGAGATCTGTCCTGAGCACTTTGGCCACTACTTGTCTTGCCTGTCTCACTCCATTAAGCTAGCCGGGCTCGGCCAAGAATGGCAGCAGAAGAGGTCTCGCTTCCTGGAGCCCAACACTGCACTGGCTCGTTAAGTGGGACTGTGCAAGAGGGACGGCCGTTTTCGCATAATGGGAATTTCGATCCTGACTGCCCTGGACTTCCATTTCTATTCGTTTCCCATCTGATCCATCAGCACAGCAGGATTACTCATATTTTTTTATGTGTGTTCCTCTCTGTACTAAAAAAGGCTCTTTGGACACCCCTGCTATCACCCCCCCCCCCCCCCCCCCCAACCTTCATCCACACAGCAACTTCCACTGCATACAAGAGATTACTTACGTTTACAACACTGTGTGATCAGTCTGTATTAAGGGTAGTGCCCATTTCAGCTATTTCAGCTGGTATGTGCGCTTATCTAACTCTGTAAGTCTCATCTTCACCATACGGCCCTTTAATCACATGTAATTCCCTGTTCACAATATGCAAAAAATATAAAACGTGATTTTTTCTTTTTACATTTCCTAAGACTCCCTGCTTCAAATTAATGACTGGAAACTAAGCAAGGCAAGCAAAAAAGACAGTACATCTGTCAAAATCTGAGAGACTTGTAAGGTTGTAACCTCAGAAGCTTCAGAAAGTCATTTTGAGGATCCAGTTCTTTTGTAGTCTGTCCTGCAAATGTCATGATTGGGGTTTCAATTCTAAGCTTAGACTGTCCTGCAGTGGTTGGGGGAGTCACCAGCTGTGCTAGGATGTCTTCACAGGACACTGGCAGCAGCATCACACTGAATGCTGTAACA